>CADEHL010001125.1:0-277645 GCA_902827135.1 Harpagifer antarcticus
GAGAGAGAGAGAGAGAGAGAGAGAGAGAGAGAGAGAGAGAGAGAGAGAGAGAGATAGGATAGAGAGATAAGAGGAGAGAGAGTAGAGCGGAAAGAGAGAGAGAGAGAGAGAGAGAGAGAGAGAGAGAGAGAGAGAGAGAGAGAGAGAGAGAGAGAGGCGCGCTCCGGTTCTCCCGTGTTATTATTCAAAGTTAATGTAAACTTTTTAATAATGTACTTCATCAAGTAGTTTGTTTGAATGTAATAATTATGTTGTTTGTTGTTTGTGGAAGTGTATCATTTATTAAAAAATGAATCTGAACTTTTCGATCTGTTACGATTATAAACTGAAGCAATATAAAAATGACTCCCATTAACTGAGTTTAGCATATCCGGTCATTACCTGCTACCGGAAACTCTGCTACACAATTATTATTATTTTTATTATTGAAACATGACCGGTACATTTCGAATTTGTCCGGTAAAATGAATTATTTCCGGCGCACACAGAGCAGTGCGTGGATGTGAAGAAAGACAATTAACAGTCAGCTTGTTAATAACGGGATAACATGGACCCACAGAAGGATGCTCAACCGCATAAACCGCAACCTGTTATCTACATATGCGGAGAATGTCAAACTGAACATGAAATGAAGGCCAGTGATCCAATCCGATGCAGAGAGTGCGGATACAGGATCATGTACAAGAAGAGAACAACGAGATTGTTTGTCTTTGATTGGCCGCTGAAGAAGAGAAGAGCCGCCCTTTTGAGTTTGGATAAAGCTCAACATGTCCATTGCCACACAAAGTGTACTGTTCAGCAACGAAAGCTTTTCTTTATTCAAAAAAGATTTGCAATGACCTAAAAAAAAAAAAAAATTCTTTCCGGACACTTGACTGGCAAGAAAAAACCCTGACACGCACGTGTGCTCATACACACACACACACACACACACACACACACACACACACACACACACACACACACACACACACAACACACACACACACACACACACAAGATGTATCCTTACCACCCACCACTTTCACCCACCTATCAATTCAATCTGATAATTAGCAAACATATTAGAAGGACGGTTTTGGCAAAACACCTGAATATAATCCAATGAAAAACATGTTTGTGTGAAAGTGTATACTGTGCCTCTCTAGCCCTCAGCAGGTGTGTGTGTGTGTGTGTGTGTGTGTGTGTGTGTGTGTGTCTCATTATGTGCGGTATAATGGCTAAACACCTGCTTAGGCCTGACCTCCATGTACCTGTCACGGGAAACAAGCTGTTCTCTCCCCCGCCCCTTTCCTCCTGTCCCCCTACTTGTTACCTCACACATTCTCTTCCTCCTCCTGCTCCTCCTCTTCTTCTCATAACAAGCCTGCCCTCTTTTCCTTCTTTTGATCCCTTGTTCCCTCCCTGGTGTCCTCCTCCATCTGTTCTCTGCTGTAACACTGAGGGATCCTCCTGTTCTTCTTTGCACACTGCACTCTCCTTCTATTCTTCAAAACTGGGTCAAGATGTTTTGGTTGGAGTTAATTATTTGATCTCGAGTTTTTGATGAGTTTGACTGGAAAATAATTGTAATGATGATGTCAGGTTGGAATGTAAACGGTTCAATGTACAACAATGAAAGCAATGCAGATCAATTGGATGAAAACTATGGTACTTATAATATATTAAATATAATAACTTATATGGTAAAGCATGTAAACATGATGTGCTTTTAAAAAGTGTCTTGTAAACAATATGGGGATGTCTAACTCACTACATCTTTTTGATGTGATGAGCTCAATGAAATTAAACATGAAACTGCTCATATTTGTGAAAAATAAAGCTTTTAAGAAGAAGATGCATTACTTAACTTGTGGTTCTCTTTTCAGTTGAGGTGGATACAGAATTGGTGATACTCATATTCAATTACACTGTATGTTTAATATGAACAACGCAAAACAATAATTTTGCAAATAGTTGCAGGTCAATAGGAAATGACAGCACAACGAACCTTAAAGGCTCCATGTCATGGCCATTTCTAATGATCATAATTCCATTGTTGAGGTCTACGAGAATAGATTTACATTGTTCAATGTTCCAAACTCACATTGGTTTCTCATACAGCATCTCTGTATAGTATGTGTATTCACTCTCTGTCCTAAACGGCTTGTTGGAGCCCCTGCCCCCCCCCCCCTCCCTGTGAGCCCACTGTGCTCTGATTGGTCAGCTCGCCCACTCTGTTCTGATGAGTCCACCACCGTTACAGCGGAACATCAGTGATTATGTTTTACAATGGCGTTTGTTAGCAACCAGAAAATGACACCAGTAATGACAAACAGATGAGAATGCTGCGTGGGGTCTGGGGGCCGTGTTGGCGGGACGTTGCGGAGCTCGCTGCTGCGAGGAGCGGACAGTGTGAGCTGGGTTACTGGGGTTGTTTCCTGGTCGCTGCGTGGGGTCTGTGAGACAGAGAGACACCGCAAAACTCACCTGTAAAATGAATTTCCAGGATAAATGGAGTATGACTTCTTCTTCTTTCGGCCCCTTGGAGCTTTATGGCACACCATATATTCTGACCGGCAAGATAAGGGGCAGTTACAGTTAATGGTGAGTACAGTAAATGTAATAACTAGGGCTGTCAGTTGATTAAAATATTTAATCGCGATTAATCGCATGATTGTCCATAGCTAATCGCGATTAATCGCAAATTAATCGCACATTTTTGATCTGTTCTAAATGTTCCTTAGAGGAATATTTTTCAAGTTTTTAATACTCTTATCAACATATGAGTGGACAAATATGCTTTATGCTAATGTTTATTATCATTTGAACAATGACAAATATTCTCATGAATATTAAACACAACAACCTCTGAACATTACAAATATTCGCCTCAATTCAACCTGGAACCTCTCTCATTCAATAATACAATACAAAGTGTGTGTGTGTGTGTGTGTGTGTGTGTGTGTGTGTGTCATTTATAAATGGTGCGTACACTCAAAATATGGCGTACGCCAGTTTCTACGCAATGTTTGCGATTTCTTAAAAAACAAACTTGACGGGAAAACGTGCGGTCCTCCACGCAAACTCTAACCCATGCGTACGCACTAAGCACAAAAACGGGAGAGACGAGAAACTGCGACACCGCGTTGGCAGAAGGAAGAATGGAGAGAAATACATGCGGCTTAAATAGTGTCGCTCAATTGCTCCCTTGTAATAGAAGGAAACATAACACTCCCTCTGTAAGAGAAAGAGATGCTGTATTGTGTGTGTGTGTGTGTGTGTGTGTGTTCTCTCCCTCTACACAGAGCCTTGATGCTGATATGATATGTATTTTCCTCACAATGCCTCAGCACATTCTGACGTCTGATGGTTACATAACCATAACAATAGGCGAGTGAGGTATCCTCGCTTTTCTTGCTCTCTCTTCCTGGCTCTGTACACACACTTCCATGCACACCGGTACACACACAGACACACACACAGCTCTTGAGCATGAGTGCATGACAGAGGTTGGGGGGAGCGTAGCACCCACAGAAGTCTATTTTCATCCCGGGCTCTCCCAAACACACCATCACAGGAGAGAAAGCATGGCACACAAACTGAAGAGAGATATTTGGGAGAGGAAACAGAGGAGGAAGTTTTAGGAGAAGAAACGCTTGGGTTTTCTCTCAGAACAGCCAGGATTATCCTGCTGTTCTTTAGAAAAGTCTCTTGGATGCTGAGAGACCAATTTATTTTGTCCCTGTTTGATGAAGATGTCTCCCTCTAAAGTAAAGCCAGGAGATACTATCAGCAGCTCAAAGACACACAGGTGCAGAGCAAGTTTTCTTCTAGTGGCCAAACGTTTGTATAGAAACCTCCGTGTTAGTCACGTGATGCCATTAGGCCCAAAGTATGTGTTCTATTGATTTACATCAGGAAAGAAACATCTGTAAATCAGCGTAAAATTATTATTATCACACCGGCCTTGATGCTGCCTTGACGGAGGCGGGGCTTAATGAAAACGCAAATGTGCATGCTCTATGGTCCCCATGGAGGCAGAAGATTGACGGAAGATCCTCACAGGCAGCAAGGACACAACACTGAGTGAGCATAGGACACTACCTTTATCAAAACGGTTGGGTGTGGATACCTTTTGGGTATTGGCAGAAATAACCGGGTACCAAGACATATTGAAAAGTCTCTATAGTCATAAGATACTTTTAGTGTCAAGATCTAGAAAAAGTACTTATCGTTTTGTCCGCAGCCAATCAATAAGTATTTAAGTCAATGCTACATTAAATTGCAATCACAGCAGTATACAGCTGGGACAGAAGAGAGCAATATCTTTCAGAAAACCATTGTAAAATAGTCACTAAAACAAAGATCCATATCCCTCTACCGGGACTATATTAAAAAAACCGCACACAGTATACAGCTGGGACAGCCTTTACACAGCACTCAACATGGAACCTGTGCCTATTAGCTAACGCTGCTAACAACACAAATACAGTCAAAACAGCAGCCCTTAAAAGGCTTCCGTGACAGCGTCCTCCACCACAGATTGGACAGAGCGTTAGCGGTAAGCCAAGCGCCATACATGCAGACTGCATAGCGGCGACTGAACAGCCAATGGGACATAAACAGCTTACATTTGGAGGATAGTTATCAACATTTAAGGGATAACTTTTTTGGTGATTAATAAGAGAGCTTCATTTAATTGACATTAAAGTAAAATGTTTTGTTATACAAAATGAACTTGTTGTTTTGTGATCAAACAAGCTTTACATATTATTGAGCAGTACAAACAAGGAGATGCACAACAAATAAAAAGCATAGCGATCACATATTTAAATGTTTTATCTGGATTTGCCTCATCTAGAACCTATAATAAATATATTCATATAGTCTTTCACGTATATAAATGCTGGTATAGTATTTTACATTTTTATTGTTTCATGATTTATCTTTCAAAGTCTCATGCCTTTCTATTTAGACAACAGTAACGTTTTTATATTTTAAGACGACCCCTCTTGCTATATTCTTCCACACAACGACCTTGCTGTTAATTATCTCCTTTGTTTTCTTTATCCCTAACATCATTCACGTGCACTTTCTCCTTCCAACATTGGAGTTGTAATAAACCTAAAGGCAGTGTGTTGGCCAACAGAGGCCTGCCCACTGAAAGGAACCACGGGGATGTGTGTGTGTGTATGTGTTTCTGTGCTCAGGTCCATTCGTACTTATTACATGTTATTCTCATGAACCAGTTCAAGAGGAAATACAGAGACATGATTTGTCTCGAGGTACAGGGATGGGGAAGGTGTTTGACTACAGTATGTGTATGTGTATATGTATGTGTGTATATACATGTGTATATGTCAATCAACAGGTAAAGCAGATGAATAATAATAATAACAATAATAATTAATAATAATGATAATTATTGCAGATTATAGATTATAAATAAATCATTTAGGGACAAGGGGGTGAGATTAAATGAATTATACTTCTTCTCACCCCTTTTCAAACACTAGACGTGGCACTGTTTATGTTGCTAATGCTGTTGTTGTTGTTGTTGTTGTTGTAAATGTAATTTTTTGTTTTTATTGCTCTTACATGACTATGCACTGCAAATCTTTTATTTTTTTTTGTAATTATTTATTTTACTTGTTCGAAATAAAATGTATCAATCAATCAATCAATAGTTGTATCTGCATATTAGGTGTTCCTGTAAGCATGAGTCACATGTCCAAACATTGTAGCATTTCTCAGTGTTCATCCTCTTTTCTATATGAACATAAATAACGTGTGTGTGTGTGTGTGTGTGTGTGTGTGTGTGTGTGTGTGTGTGTGTGAGAGAGAAAGAGAGAGTCTAGCACTGTATCTTAATGTTCACATGAATTTCTTTTCTCCTGTCAGTGGTTTAGAAAACAGCAGATACATCAGCAGCAGCGACCGGGCCGCTGCCCTGAGCTGCATCCAGATCAACTTACTCACACAAACACTCACAATGTCAAGAAGAATTTGAAAATATAATGTAGTACAATCATCTTTTTTCTCAACAAATCAAGTTTCCATATTCTAACAATGACATTCCGTGCTTACACGCCTAGTACACACTTAGTTATGCACTCCAAAGAGACAGATATGTACACACTTAAAGGTGGGGTAGGTCATTTTGGAGAAACCAGCTTGAGTGCGCTAGAATTTGAAAATACACAGCCGGAAAAAATCTGCCACTTCCTCACAGAGCCCCTCCTCCAACACACAGGAACGCGCACATGACCAATGAGGGCACGAGATAAGTTTGTGCACAGATGGAAGGCTGACAGGCAGGTAGGCCATCCAGTTACTTTAGCCGGCTCAGATGATTGGTCGTGCTTTTTACAGCGCCACGGCTTCCACTGATGACATTTTTTTATGTATTTTTTGTCAAAGCACTTCAGATATGCATTGCTATCGGGATGTTAAGAGCATTCCATGGAATATAACAAAGTGTTTCTGAAATAAATTACATACCCCACCTTTAATTGTCTTTTTTTTCGTTTTCCAAACTGACTTTGGGCAACCGGAATATACAAGAGTTATAAATAAAAAACAGCGATATATAGCCTACTGAAACACAAACACATACAAATAAAGATGTATATGTCATATCAGGACTTGTGAAAAAAACGTGACAAATGGGCACATGTCTTTCTCAAGTTCTAGAGACCTGGGAATCTAAGTATTTCATATAAATGCTTCTATGAATTCCATCTGTTGACATTTTTACCAAGGCTATATTTTGCGGAGACCTGATTTAAATGCTACATTTACAGGTTAAAGTGACTTATAAGGCCTATAGCAACACATTGTTTCACATTGGGGATTTCTTTCTTAAAAAAAGAAATCTTAAGAAAAACTGGGAAAATGGAGCGAATTTTGTGCCAATCTACGGCTCCAGAATCCAGTCCATTAGGTGGCGGTAATGCTTCTAGTCGTTGGTTGCCTCCCGCCAATGAATGGATAAAGGTTGATTTCTGTTTGAGTTATTAATACAAGATATATAAATCATGTGTTGTTATCTTTTGAAAGAGCAAGGCTAGCTGTTTCCATCTGTATCCATTCATTATGCTAAGCTAAGCAGCTCCTGGCTTCAGCTTCTCATTCATATTTTCCTTCAAAACCAACATTTTGGTCATGTTTATTGTCATCTTTAATTTGGTTACCTTCTATCTGATGGGTCATGTTAATAATAATACATGAATTACAGTATACAGCAGTCACAGATTTCCCTTCACTCCTTAATCTCTCTCTTCCTTGAATAACGAACACTTGACTCCTTATAGACTGACCTTATTTCTTACTCTGGGGGCCCCCAAATGTTTCATGTTGTCGTTGCTGTGGACCTTCTTAGGTGCGCCCCTGCCTTCACACATGCAGGTACGGAGGTTTTCAGTGTTGGCTGACAGTGCTGTGTGTCTTGTTTGATATGTCCTCCAGTACTGCTCTCAGTGGCTGTTAAAGGCCAGTAATAGAGCACATTAATTCAATCACCACATCTGATTAATCTTCACACCTCGGCTCATTGTCTGATGTCTCTGGAGGGGATAAAAGTGCAGGGAGATAAGTGGGAAATGGGAGTGTGTGATCTGAAGTAATCCCACTTTTCACCTGGCATTAACCTGGGTGATAATTACACGGTAATAATATGCAGAAAATCCGGATGGAAATGCAATGGAGATCCACTGAAGTTCCAGTCATTTAAAGCAGCTGCTGCAGGTTGTACTTGATCACATTGTAGAGTCAAATACAGGCACCATGTACACAAAATAACCCTTAAAGATAAAATATGCAATTGTATTTACTATTTAAAATAATGTATTGTTCTTTAGTCCTTTGTGTAATACCGCCTGTAGCCTGAATATCATATAACTAAATTCAGCTTTTCTCTGAGTTCAAATGTAATATTTACAGAGTGCAGTGCTGAGGCAAAGTGTGGAATTAGTTTAGATCCAAAATGATGCCTGGTAGGATGAAAAAAAGACACTAGCAAACACTTTGTGTGAACTCATTTCTGTAATAACTGTGATTCAACAACTGGGCACGGGCAATGCTCCTCCTGTAGACAAATAGTTGGTAACTGGTTCTATAAGGACCAATGTCTACATAGCGTCTCAATGAGCGCCCACCATTTTTGTTTGGCCGTTCCGCACTCTTTCGGTTGAAAATATTACAGCTTTTCAGTAAAGCGGCAGTGACGTCACTGTAACGTTTGGATGAAAAGCATGATTTTGGCCATGTCTGTCACACGTAAACTATCATAACAAAGGCCGGGCACACTGAATGTTGTTTCTGGTGGGTGTGTGAATTGGTCTGTGTCCTTCCTTGCTTTCTGACTGAGCGGTGAAGCTAATTCATACAAAGTATTAGAGCAAGAATCTTCCAGTCGGTGCTCATAGTGAAAACACAATGTCAAACAATTATAGAGTACCTCAAACAGATGATTAAATCAAAGGGTCTATCACATCACATTGTCTGTCATACAACAAGAAGTGAGAAATTGTCGAGATATGGAGCGAATCCATTCTGGGTCACTTTTAGGTTATGCCTTTTTATTGGTTCCACATTTAAAGTTAGATTAAGTCCATCATTTAGGTTTAACAGATGTTTTACTCAAAAATCAAGCAGTGCCCAATGCCTTCAAAGTCTACTTTGAGGCACAGCGTATTTTCTCAATAGTTCAAACTGGGCATTGAGCAATTGTTCTTCTGATCATACGTAAAGGGACTTCCTGTTAGAGACATGGTTGGGTCAAAACCACCAATCTAAGCAAACAAAAAAACAAAGCACAACATATGTTGTTTAAAGACGCATATCAATTCACAGGTCCATATCTTTACTATTTCTCTGAAGTGAACTCAGTCACCACATCATCATAGCCCAGTTCTGCACTATATAACACATTTCAGCACGGAAATACAATAACTGTTTCCCCTGCTGCAGCCTATGATGGATGCGAGAAGAGATTGTTTTAGAAGAAAGAGCTAAACTGTTATATAGGGGAGCACTGAAAGAATCCAATTCTACTGAAGGGAATTAGACGGGAAGTTACAGAACCAACAGGTATACAGCTTCTGGATAGAACAAATATATATATATATATATATATATAACAGCTTATCATGCTGTGTACCTTACTAGCCAAGAGCCTCATTTTTCATATTTTGTTTATAACCCATAGACTATTGCTTAAATACATAATTAAGACATTTGCTATGATCAACTATGATTATGGTTTATTTTCTCAATAGAAGGTTATGTTGCCTCAAAATGTGTTAAAATGATGCCTATTTCTAATAAAATGTTAGAGATGGAATGAACAACAAGTGATTAACTATACGACTTCATCCAACAGCAAGGCTTTTATAAAACACTTAACATGCTGTGAGGCACTTGATCCTTTTTTCCCTGTATACTCTATTCAAGATGAGTCATTTCAGACCCCAACTGTAACACTATTCATGTTTACTGCTCTTACTCTGTTCTTTATAAATAGAATATTAGAACTACAGTGATGTTCCTATGTGATAAGATATGTTAACTATTTATAACTCATGAATTTAATATTAAATAAACAATGATATCATTTGTATTATGACATTTTAATGAAAGTGTAAAAGTTGTCCTGATATTATCTGACAATCTGTTACTTTGTACTAGTGATGTGTCGGTCGCGAACAAGTCGGCTCAAAGAGCCAGCTCTTTTTCGCTGCCTGAGTTTTGGTCGCACAGTGATGATACTTATACCTCTAGAATCTGTGGAATCTCAGCTTTAATCGGATATCTTGTTTGTGCAGATCCGATAAGTAATAAAGTATTTCTACCGTGAGTTCTGTGCTAAGTGCGTTAGCATTTTTTCGTTCAGTGCTAATTCAGAGGCTTGTTATTACCCTTGTGTTTCGTTAAGGTAAAAATGGTTCATATCATCAGGTAGCTGAGTTTCTTCCCGTTAAGTGGGTACGCATTCATTTGTTGTTAAGAAGCCCTCAGACGCTGTTTCTTGCAAGATGTTGCAACAGGTTAAGATGACATTATACTTAAATCTTATTTTACCAAAACATCTGTTCGAAAAAAAAACCGTTAACTTTGAGACGAGGGAGCACCGAAGTGCTAACTCATTTACGATTGTTTGAAGTTTTATCTTATCTTTTATTTTCGCAATATCAACATCCACAGATCCAGTACTGTTTTATTCCAAAAACAGTACTGACCAAACATATTGGTCTGTGTGTGTGTGTGAGACAGACTTAGCGTCAGTGTGTCTAAATGAATAGCATCTCCTCGCTGATGTCCCAGCGGATGTTGATCCCTTCCCCCCTGGGCTCACACACTCATCAATTAACAGGAAGTAATGGTTTTATCTGCAGCCAGTAAATAATAGATTGTCACAGTTGACCCCGATCTATTCCTCCTCTTATCAAATAGTGTGAAAATGTCAAGCCAACTGAAGCCAAATTAGCAGAGACAAACACATCACGCTGCATCCCCGTCAGAAATAACATGCAGGCCAACAGATTAACACACATACGGCTAAATAACCCAATTAGCCACAATCACACTGATGTTTGGAGTGCATAAACATAAAAATACACTAGCCAACATGTTGTACACACAGTCACACACCAGCACAGCCTGAGTCCCATCAGGCCTGATCTGTGGAGTCCTCCTGGTTGTAATTTAGAGATTAGCAGGTTGGTTGTTTGTAGCTTGGGTCTTCGAGGAGACTCCCTCCGTTTCAGCTGTCTATTTGGAGAATCAGCCCCAGTGGACACACACAAACAGACAAAAGCAGAGGGACAATCCAAACAGCCTGGCAGCTACAGAGAGGCACGGCGCGGCACACAAAGCCCCGCTGGAGAGTGCTCCTTAAATGAGGCTGATGGCGTTAGCGGCTGCAACAGCTCACTGCGGGGACCCACTACAACAGGTAGCTATTCGTGTCACTCATCGGGCCCTCCGAGCTCCATCGCCCTCTCAGAGTTAATACACTCTCTGACTGAGAGTCTGAGAAGAATGGGGCAGGAGGATAGGCATGAGGGAGTGGGGAGAAGTCTTATGGAAAAAGAAAAGAAAAGGCACTCTTGTTTTATTTAGTTGAAAACGTGCTAGTTTTCTCGCTCCTTCTCCAAAACCTGTGAGGAATGTATAATGTATATAAGTAAGTGCATTTATCAACATTATTTAATCTCAAGAGTTTATTTTGGACTGTAAAGCTTTTCTTAAATATAGCAGTTGCTCTGACACCTCTCAATGAAATGCATGTACAGGGCATGTGTGTATTTTACAACACGTTCTCACTCCCAACCCGTCGCATGTTGACGGTCGGTCAGGGCCCCTCCCCGTCACTCTATCACGGACAGGGTACCCCTTGAGCGTCAGTTTTCAACGGGCAGGGCGTCCCATAGCGTTGATAATAGACGCCATGAACGCTCCCCGACGGTTGGTTGTTATTGTCAATATTAATATAATAATTATTTATTTTTTGATTGTCACACTCGACACCTCTTTTAGCTGCATTAAATTGATGTTAATCCATGTGTGTGGTTGTGGAATTAATGGACGTGCCGTTGCGTTGCCAGGTTTATATTTAAAAACATTTTAGAAGGCCTCACGAAATACTTTAATGTAAATTCAAATGTAAATGTGAAGGGATGTGTGTAATGTGGTGATTGACATTATTCACCCACGGATCTATGAGTTGGGGTATTGTTCCGCACGGACATTTTAGTTAACCGGACTTCCTGTTGATGTGAAATTTTGACCCTGCCTGTCCCTGACCTGAATAAACTGAACATTGCAAAACACTGGTTGTATCTGAGTCGTGCTATTGGGTTCTGATCTGTACCTGTGATCGTGACAATAAGTCTCCTTGCAGTATCAATACTAATTCGGCTGACTTTTATATTTGATCCAATCGGTATATTGGTATATTTACACCATAACGGTGCACAGCTGATAGAAAGGGACACCTAGTGGTTAAAGCACGTTATTGAGTTTTATTATTAGATATTAATAGGAGACACAGACAGACAAACTAATAAGGCTTTATTTAAACATTAAAGAATATTTTAGTTTAAGGTCTTATATTGAATAAGAAAAAAGCTTTGGGGGTATAAATATTAAACCTGACAAAGTACTAATATATTGCTTTCCTGCAATGTTAACTACTGTATGTTTAAGCACTTATTTGAACTGATATTATACATATGTATTATACTCTTATAAGATGTATGTAGATAGTATAAGAAATGTGCGACAGTTTAATGGTGGAGGTTCACACATATTGATAGATGTCTTGTGATGCACTGCTGAGGAACCTGCGATCCAAGTTTTTCATCTCCGACCTGTCAGGTATTGAATACTCAATAAATAAAGAACACAGAATTATTAAATATAAAACACAGAATTTGTGATTATACTAAATGATTTACAAATAAACACCACTGCATATTAAAACTGTTACACATGCTGCTGTAACGAAAAAATGTCCAACTTGGGATCAATAAAGTATATCTTATCTCAAGATGATCGATGGCTACTGCCATATTTGCCTCTGAACCTTGACAAGTGCATGTTTCAGGCTTATCAATTAACAACAGGAGGGGTCACAGACATAAGACCAGCTGTTAAATAAAGCTCTTCTGACCTTAGCTGTCATGTGGGTATATATTAATGCTGCCCATTATGGACACAAGCTATTTTCACCCATTTATTAATTATATGTTTTAAATGTGAGTGTTCCTATTCCCTAAACCTCCAGGGATGTACACAGTTTAATACTGGCAACTTCTTATTATGGGAAATACGAAAACGTCTTTTAAAACTACAACTCCCAGTAGAGACGCGCCATAGGACATGAAACACACAATAGCCAGCATGTGTAGTTCTGGGGACGGGGTGGGGGGGGGGGGGTGGTCGGGGGGGTCGGGGTGGACCCGTTCAAATCCAGTTTTGGACAGTCTGCCGTCGTTCCATCCCATTTCAAAGTGCTGTTCGGCGCTCGGCGTAACCCTCGGCGCACATTCAAACATCCAATCACAGAGCTTGAGGACTATCACGGGGTTTGTCAAGCGAAGCGGAGAGAATACTTACTTCCGGGTGTAAAATTCTCTCAAGCAACTACTATGACGGACTCCAGAAGTCCGACATTATACAATCAAACAAATAAATAAACACAAGGATAATTGTGTCTTATTGTTGAGTAAATAACAGTGTGTGGTTTAGAAAAGAATACAAAATTAGAAGGAAAAAACGATGAAACAATACAGATTTCTGTTTTCTGAGCCCCTACTCTCCCCCTAACTGACGGCAACAAAAGTCCTACATTATTCAATTAAAATAAAGAAGTAAACACGATAAGTGTGGCTTGATATTGAGGCAGAAAAAGGTTGATAAACGCTGTGAGAATGGATCTCGCATTTCGCCGCCGTCCCAACTCGTCTATTACCAACGTTCAGGGAGCTCTATGCAAGTCAATGGGACACCCTGCTCGTTGAAAACTGACTCAAGGGGTACCCTGTGCGTAATATGGTGATGGGGAGGGGCCCTGACCGCCCGTCAACATGTGACGGGTTGGGAGTGAGAACGTGTTGATTTGTACTGTATATAAAATGAATTTCCGGGATAAATGGAGTATGACTTCTTCTTCTTTCGGCCCCTTGGAGCTTTATGGCACACCATATATTCTGACCGGCAAGATAAGGGGCAGTTACAGTTAATGGTGAGTACAGTAAATGTAATAACATTACATTACATGTCATTTGTTAGACGCTTTTATCCAAAGCGACTTACATACTCAATACTGTGGGCTATCCCCACAGGAGCAACGACATGCGTCCCTGACTGACTGACTCTTCCTGCTAGATGAGCAACTTCTAGTTTAGGAGACACACTTTTTGACGGAGTGGCACAGTTCTACGAATTCCCTGAAAAATACTGTGCTGTCAGTTGGCTTTTTTCTATATCATAGAACTGCTTAAGTTAATTTTAGGGAAGATATGTTATCTCTTGGCCTTGACTGCAGGGGGGGGGGGGGGGGGGGGCGGCTCCTGTCCCCGGTACAGACACACTGCCTGTGTATTTTTTTTTGTCATGAACCTTTTTCGGACCACTTATTTATTTATTTTGGTGACGATCCGACCTCCATGCTGCTACTCTGGTTCAAACTGCATTCACAAAACAATATGATTTATCTCGACCTCCCCAAAAGCTGCACCGCATTTCGAGTTGATTGTGATTTATAAAGGGAAACCGGCGTAGGATGTGCTGTACGCACTTTCCTCGCCGGTACGCAATGTTTGGTGAATCGGAAAATGTCGGAACATTTCTGTACCTATGTTTT
The DNA here is from genome assembly GCA_902827135.1 of Harpagifer antarcticus. Classification (NCBI taxonomy): domain Eukaryota; kingdom Metazoa; phylum Chordata; class Actinopteri; order Perciformes; family Harpagiferidae; genus Harpagifer; species Harpagifer antarcticus. Next base: position 14,351 of record CADEHL010001125.1, read on the forward strand.
GGATTTCTACTACGTAAGCAACCTTCCCACGTGAATCCTACGCACAGCGTTATACATGAGGCCCCAGTGGAAACACAACTGGCACCAAAAAGGTGAAACCAGTTTGGAACCAGAAGAGCACTAGCACAGAGCTACAACTGGAACTGGTTTGGTGGAAGAGGGGTAAGAGGGGACTTGTTGCCTGCAGAGGCTGGGAATTGAACTGCCAACCTTCTGATTGGACGAGGAGGACCATATATTACTGAGCGACAGCCACTCTATTATCCACACAGTTAGGTTGTTGCATTGTAAAGAACTGAGCAATAACTTGTATCGCTTAATAATTCAACTTGTGGGAGGAAGTATGTGTAATTGGTATTTAAAATCAAAAGTGTGATTAATGTGCAAAACTGCCATTGCTGACTTTACAAGGTCCATGACATGAATATTCACAAGCCGATATCACTCTAACACCACTAGTTATCAGCAGAAAATAAAGTGCAGGGGCGATGGTGCTTCTGAGACTGTTTGCAGAGTCAATCCGTGACTCGGCAGGGAGCGAGTTTAGAAGTGGCGGAAATAAGAGAGATGTCTTTGAAGTGTGAGTCCTATTCTTTGGATTGGCTTTGCTGAGTAAACGGATGGGGCAAACAAAAGCCTTTGGGTAAATGACAAACAGGAATATCAGCATTGGAGTGAGCCCAGCGACTCAGCGATTTACAGTTGTGTACACTGCAGTGGCCATGCCGTGTCTTACATTGAGATCTCCTTCAGAAGATAGCCGAGCTCAGCATAAAACGTGCAGCGAGGGAGCGCAGGAAGGCTTTCAGATGTCATCTGATAAAGGCCAAGAGATAAAATGATCCTTAACTATGGTGTATTTTACAAAAGACTTCCCTAAAATTAACTAATTGTAAAAAATAAAAAGCAGTTCTATGATATAGAAAAAAGCCAACTTACAGCACAGTATTTTTCAGGGAATTCGTAGAACTGTGCTGCTCCGTCAAAAAGTTTTTCTCCTCTAAACTAAAAGTTGCTCATCTAGCAGGAAGAGTCAGTCAGTCAGTCAGCACAGTATCTACTGTACTGTGTTTACCTGACTGTGGCTGAGCACAGAAGTGCTGATTCAAACCAGCAACGTTTGACCAAGGACAAAGCTCTTCACAGGATAATTAGAAGGACAAACTCTACCAGACAGAAAGAGAGGGAGAGGAAGAGGGGGCTCAAAGGCATACCTATCAAAATATGCATGTGTGTGGGTTGGATAAACATGGACATTTGGAAAGAAGCAAAAAAATGATGCAATTGACCAATACTAGGTTTTGGTCCGACGTCAGATAGAGCCCCAACCCCACTCTTTATGATGCATATTATTTGTATGGTCTGCCGTTGGTTCATTGTTTTTGCTATATTGTGTGTAGGAAGTAATCGCCTATGGTTTGGTGAAAATCAACAATTGATGTTCTTGCAATGAACGATGACGGTGTAGAGTTGGTGCGTCTCTGCTAAGTTCAACAACCAACCTGTTTGTTTGTTCTTTAGGCCAAGTCCATGATAATCAAGTTTAAGTTGCTATTAGGCAAATGTATCTTTGTTATTGTTTATTTTAGAATATAATCTGGGCTTTTTGCCATTTATAAGATCAGGAAGGGCAGAGAGAGAGAGGGTGACGTGCAGCAATGGGCCATGATACTCAAGATGCTGGAGTCGAGAGGTGGAAAGAGAGTATTTCATCATTACTGTACAACTGCATACCCAAACACATGTATACTAATGGATAATGAGGGGCTAAACTATTTGCAAAATGGTATTATCTGTTATTAAAATGACGCCAATAGGGGCTGTTGCAATATATGGAGAGAACCTTGACGAAAAGAATGTACTTAAAGGATTTGTCTCAAAAGCACACCCAGGGAACCTTGTACTAATGCATCCTGTAGTGAAGATGTAATCAGTCGGGTTGCCACACGGACCGTTTCTGCAAAAGATATACATATTCACGATATAACACAACAAGCTGTAGCATGTACTCATACAATATTCCTGGCCTGGTAAATCATAAATACTTAACACACAGAAATAACATTAACTATTAATATCAGGATCATATCTGCATTCATGCATCCTCCTGTTTTCTTCAATCAAAGGAGACACATACATTTTAAAGAAGTTATGTTTTAGGCCAGTGGTTCCCAACCTTTTTTGTCTGGTGTACCCCCTGAGCCTTTTGTCATACCATGAGTACCCCCTCACTCATACGTGCTGATGATCCTTCACAAGTAGAACGTAACTGATTATTGAATGAAAATAACTTTATTTCATCTCCTTTATTTGAACATCTAATTCTCAGACATTTTCTTAATTTGAACTTAAATCACTCAATAAAAATAAATAAAAATGAATATGTTGCCTTGAAAATAAATAATATAATCAAATAAATACATATAAAATCAAAATAATGAACTTATCTTTGCTATATATATCTTGTAACATTTAGGCTTAAACCATGGAGCCCCTTTGAATAAGTCCCCTTTAAACAGGCATTTAAACTTTAATTCAGGAACAAAACACTTAGCAAAATAATATCCAGAATCAGTATAGGCCTAGCAGTTTCTTTTCACCAGTCATTTACAACTTTTTTTTGGGAGGGGTTAAGCACAGTTAGTATATGTTTATAAAACGGACAAGTCAAATCAAGCAATCTGATGTTTCTTAGCCGTGATATAATGAGCGTATATCCAGGGAATAGTTGTTGTTACTTTTCACAAATCAGTATCCCTCCGCGTCTGAGAACCGTTATAAAATCCTAAACTAAACTTTATATAGTAAACTAACTAACTAACTAACTAACTAAGCTTAAGATGGAAACATTTAAGGTTCACTTCGACCTCCGGGGTGGCCTTACTATGGAGGAGTGGATTGAGAAGTGGCTATCTCCAGAAAAAAAAAGCACCTAAACGACGACATTCGCTATCTGTTATTGTTGTTGCATAGCAACCACCTCGCACTATGTGCAGAAGGCAACGGAGGGACGATTTTATTTTATTCCCGGGCGGATTTTTAGTCCCAGTCCGCCACTGAACGTAGCTTTTATGTAAGGTAAATCAAACAAGTGCAGTACATGCTATGTTATAAAGCCGTGGAGGGCGGGAGTTTATAAACCAAAGAGTAACCGCCCTTACGGGACGCTGTAATAAGTAAAGCGAACGCACCCGCAAGGACACCTGGCCTCCTATTGGTTGAGGGATTTTGACAGGATTGTTGCACAAAAGTTTCGAGCGCGCACAGAATAAATCTGAGAGCAGAACAAATCTGTAAACAGCAATATATCTGAGTGCAAGCGTACAGTTTGAGCAGAAGCAGAGCAAATCTAAGTGCAAGCAGGCACTATTTGAGTGCGAGGACAGGGTTTGAGGGAAATAAATACATAAAGTATGCTCTCAAATTTAAATACCACGCTCTTGAATAAAGATAGGGAATAACCCCCATAGTTTATGTCCGACGCATCTTTGTAACGCACCAAGGACAGGAGCTGCGCTTCTCCACTCACATCTGTCATTTCATCCAGCTGCAAAGCTAACTGACCGGCTAGTTTGATTTTGTTCACCACTTGTCCAATTATATTAACAGACATATCATTGATCCGACGGGATACGGTGTTATTCGACAGGGGAACTTTCTTGAGTGCTTCGGCTGCTTTCTTGTCTATCATCATTTCGGCCAACGCAGTCGCTGCAGGGAGAATGAGCTCCTCAACAATAGAGTGAGTTTTTATTATTTAGCCACAAGCAGGGACACGGCGTGAGATGCCTCGAGTGATTTCATTGACACATTCGTGGCTTTCATCATTACTGTCTGGCTCGACTTAAATTCCGACAGCTTTCGTCTGTAAAATTATTCACTTTTATCGACACTTCCCGCGTGTTTGGTGCTCTGGTGTCTCTGTAAATGCGCTGGCTTCATCGCACTATTAGCCAGGACTTCACCGCAAAAGAAGCACTGAGGCTGCGGTGGGTCCGCAGAAGTAGAAATGAATCAAAAATAATATATATGTTTCACTGCCTTGGTTTCAGTTTGGCCTCTTTCTTACGTTTCTCGGCGGGCTCCTCTGAACCCTGGCCTGAACCCAGAGCAAGCGGACGTTTCAGTCATTTATCCATAGCGCAGACCTACCAGTATTTTTCTGGCTGCAGGTAAGCAGCTGTTTTCATTGTGGGATTTTGGCGTGGTTGTGCCACAGACTATTGTCTCCATAGGGAAACAAATCGCGCACTATCATTTTTGACGGGATTATTATTTTTTTTACTTGTCACCTTGGAATTCCACGTACCCCCTACAGTTCCCTCGCGTACCACTAGGAGTACGCGTACCCCCGGTTGGGAAACACTGTTTTAGGCAACCGAGAGTACATGTAAATATGTCTTAAATGATCATGCAATACAAGTAAAGAATAGAATAGAAAATAATAGTTGTCATTATGATTTGCCATTATCAAATATTGACTTGAGAGAAATACTATTAAAACGTGATTAAAATGTACTTACAAAGACAGAACATTTTGTAAAATTAATAAGTTCAATTAGTTAGAAACACTTATTTACTGTTAGTAAAGTTTACTTGAAATAAACTCTGAACTATACTAAATGGAACATGTAAAGAAAAGTATCAGTGTAGGCTTGAGAAAGAATAGTAATATTATTATGGCCGTATCATCGATCAGTGTGTGTTACATCACCAGACATCATTCAGGCTTACACACAGCCATTTTCATGATGTGTTTCGGGTGGAGAAGCCTGAACTATCCTGAGGATGACACACCGGGCTGGGCTCTGAGAGACGAGACAGACTTATCTATTTTCGGTCGAGGTCGAGGAGGAAGATTAGAGTATTGATTCTGCTGGGTGAAATTCTCAATCAGGAGTCCGAGGGGTCAGGTTTGGCAACAAGCAATGTGAGGAAGTGTGGGACAGAAAGATTGCTGGAGCAGAGAGGCAGGAAGAGAAAAGTGCAGAACAGAAATAATATCGATAGCAGCGTCCCTAGCAATCACCTTGGTAACAATGAAAACGTTGTATAGACACAATTTCCTGAAGTAATCTTCATAATAACTAGCAAACTAAAGATCATGTACATCCACTGCACACATAATCTGAAATAACAACTCATATTTCTCGCATCAAATGACATCAAAACGCATTTTAATGGCCAAAGTAACTTTAAAATAGGCATTTTCCACCGAGAATAAAACGAATGTCGGCCATGTTTTTTTTTCTGCAGGGAGAAATGTGAAGATCACGTGACATAGACGCCAGCCATTGGAATGAATGGTGAAAAAAACGTAGGGATCTTACAATTTCAGAGGCGTTTTTGTAGAAATACTACGTCCTACGTTGTGGACCAACGTAGTTATTACACGTTTTTTTAGGAGACTGGGTTGGGACCCCTATCACTGTAGCTGTGAGATGACACTATTTTTATCGTTAGTAGGGACACAAATCACAAATTTCATTGCAATACACTATTATATTGATTTCTGTTTGCTGGTATCAGTCTGCCAAGATACGATTTAGATTCAATTCAATTCAGGTGTCTAAGATCAATAAAAGACAATATCATATGCCCATTTAACACAATCAATTGCATTTATATCAACTCACCACAAAAACAACTCAAGTACGATTTGACAATTTCATTACTGGATCATCCAGTTGTTGGTCAAAGTTGGTAAGCCTCTTCAAACTTAAAGGTCAGCTAACCTTAGGCTGAGCTAAAGTTGTGGCTAATTTTGGGGCTAACCCAATTCACTTCTATCAGCAATTAGAAAGCAAGACACAGGAACTAAGTTTGGGTCTTGAGGAGTGGTAGCATTTAACCCTTGACAAATAAAATGTTAAGAAGCGGCGCCATTTAGTTTTCAGTCTTAACTGCTCACAGTACTGTGTCAAACATAGCACTGTTTGTATATTTAGGAAGAAGGTGTGCATGGACAGGAATGGTCAAACAAGCACACTACGGACATTTCAAAGTAAAAGTGTATTTTAAAGATGATATGTATCATTGTTTTAACTTTGTATCCAAAATATCAGAATCTTCGTTTGTTACATCGCTAGCAATAAGCATAAAACAAATTATTTAAGTAATGTCAAATTGCAACTTTGAAATGGCAATAAAACGAGGGATTACGTATTGTAACCCTACTTCTATAAACACAGGGGGAGCCCTCTACTGGACTCTATGGGTACTACTCTTATCAATGATGAAGGCCACGAGACGTCGTTTGTGCCTCCCGGGATCTAAACGAATTCCGGCAAACCACCTCTGCAGGCGACGCATATGCAGTAACCCCAGCGGTACCACGAGGTGAGCAGCTGCCATGAGACACAGAGTCTGCATGATGGTCAAAGCTGTCACCGTTGCCCCCCGTCGCAGTCTGAAAACTGCCTGAAGCAGGGATGCCTGTCTGCTCTCTGACAGGGTGGCCCGTAGTCTGCCTGCATCGAGCAAAATCCCCAGATACTCCACCTGCTGGTGAGGTAATGGACTGCTCTTCTTCCAATTGACCGCAAATCCCAACTTGGTTAGATGTAGGATCAATTGTGTTGTGTGGAACATTGCCCATTCCCTGGACCTGGCCATGACTATGAGGTCGTTGAGATAAAAGAAAACCCTCATGCCTCGGTCACGCAGCGGCTGGAGTGCTGTGATCACACATTTGCTGAACGTGCGTGGGGACAGGGAATAGCCGAACGGTAGTCTGTTGTTCTCGTAGGCTATCCCCTGGAAGGCAAAACGCAAATACTTTCTGTGCTTTGGAGCAATGTTGACATGAAAGTAAGCGTCCCTCAGGTCGATGGTTGTGAACCAATCGCCCGGCTGCACCGGTTCCAGTAATTGTGTTATGGTTAACATATGGAACTTTTTACAGACAATGTGCTGATTCAGGATGCGAAGATCCAGAATGGGTCTGAATTATCCTGTCTTCTTGGGAACCAGGAAGTACATGGAGTAAAGCCCCTTTTCTCTGTCCTGAGAGTGCACAACAGACACAGCCTGTGTTTGCAACAGGGCCTGAATCTCTGTTGAAAGGAATCCTCCTCCTGGGATGATAGATTTGCCTCTCTTATGCCCCTGAATGGAGGAGGGACGCTGCAAAACTGGAGTGAGTAACCCAGTTTCAGTGTCCTGTCCATCCACTCTGTCAGTACACAGCTGAGCATCCATTCTCCATAAAACTGTGTTAGGGGACATGCAAGCAGCTAAGAAGCTGTGGTATTCTCTGGTGGCCCACTCCGCCGCCAAACCTTCCTTAAAAGGAAGTTTGGCCCATGGGGGGCTGACACAGAAAGGGGCGATTTTCTACTGAGGTCCTTGAACGCACCACGGCGCACCATCATTGCCATCTTCACAGAGACGGTGAAATGCATTAATCGGAGCTATTACACTAGGCGAGGTGTGTTTTCTGACAACAACACGCCAGCTATAATGTCCCTGCACCCGCACAGCGCTTTGACAGTACTTCTTGCGGGTTTATCACAGTCACATGATTTGGCGTGTTTAACTTAACGTGTCTGGCTGCCTCCTTTACTGGAGTTTACAACTGGGGCGGCGAGTGGGGACTCGAGTCTCATAATGGGTGCCCAGTTAACATCGTATGAAACGGAACTTGCCGATTTCAACCAGACATTATGGGGAAATGTGGAGAGAAATTACTCTTACTCTACGATAAATTCAATAGTTTTTATTAAATGCATTTTTCACACACACATCACTCTAGAACAGGGGTCGGCAACCCCTGGCACGCGTGCCAGCATTGGCACACTGCACCGTAACCAGTGGCACACTAGGAATAAGTGGAATAAGTGTGCAAAAATATATAAATTGTATTTTCGGATCCTGAACGAAGCCGCCGCCAGAGCGCGTCTCCCCGTTACCTGCAGAAGGAAGCCATGCACGCAACGTAGCCCCGCTCTCTTTAACTCCAGTCGACTTTCTGCCGCTTTCCTCCGTGGTGCTGATCGTTTCACCAAGGAGGAAAGCACTTCACTAATTGCAGTACGCATAAGGAGCTGTACAAATGCCGCAGTTTTTGCGTCGCTGTGTCTTTAGTTGAAAGCCCAGTGGCGATCTGCTCAACTGGCCACCTTCGTATTAACGCTGTGTTTCACATTAACGGTGAAATGCATTAATCGGAGCTATTATACCAGACGAGGTGTGTTTTCTGACAACAACACGCTGGCTATAGCGTCCTGGCCTACAGCGCACAGTGCTTTGACAGCACTTTCTGCGGTTTATTCCACTCACGTGACCACGCCCACCTGCTGCTTCCTTTACTGGAGCTACAGCGGGGCGGCGAGCGTGGGACAGTGTTCTCTCCTCTGAGGATGAGCAAGAAGCAGCACACGGCCAAGCTGCGACTTCTCCTCATCCGCGTGACCGAGGACATCGATCCAAAGAGCCCTTCCGTAGACACGGGGGCTCCCAGGAGATGATCACGGCCTTTTTTTGGAAAGTGCCACGCGGCGTGATCCCACTGTGTCTAGGGACATCACACAGCAAGCAGCGGTGGCCACACCGTGGACCAGGATATTAATTTGGCGGATGCTAAATAATCACTCTGATCCGGTGAGGTGGGGGCATCTTGCGGAAGAGCAATCAGCGAAACGCCCAACACACCCGTGTTATGTGTAGCCGCCCTGTCACGCGGAAGTGGGGCAGAGGTTCTCTGCCCAGCCTGCTGCCTGTGGGAGCAGATGTGTTGCCAGGCTCTCATCAAGGGGGGGGCACGCCGGGAAACGCTGTGTCCGTGCGGCCCTGCCCCCTGAGGATCCCATACCAGCCACTGGAGCCTTCAGTGGCTGTCGCCACGACGCCTCCACACACTGCCAGATATCTGGCAACGGGGGCGAAACGAAGGCTGGCTGCGGCGGGCGGGCGGACCGGGCCGTAGAACCCCTGGTGGAGGCGGCTCACCGGTTTCGGCGGCAGTGCTGTATTTTAAATGTGCAGGCTTACCTTTTGAGAGCACTTTCCAGTGTGGACGCATTAAACACTGGCTTAGAACTAATATTACCCATCTGGCAAAAAATATTAAAGTTAAAAGTTGTTTAGGACACCTCAAACGTCATCCAGGTCCCCTCTGTACTTCTTAAACACCAAGGATGTTGTAATGAGTAACAGACTGTGTATGGGGTACTGCAAATTGCCTTGTTGGTTTTTAAATTGTGTTAAAGTTTAAAGGATGCAACAAAGTAAAAAGAGATCAAGAATAATGCATAGTCTCAAGAAATCTATTCAATCCAAACCAGAGGTCTCACAAGTCAAGTGCAAGAGACAACTTATATGGGAGTGTTGCTGAGCTGTGTCTGGTCTTTGAGGTTAGTTTTCGCCTGCATTGCTTCTAGATATTTGAGTTCACCATTAAAACCAGCGTGACAAGGCAAGGAGTAACAGATCAACAACAAACAAATTCAAGGTTCAGTAAGGATTCCATCAATATTCCCAGCATGCCAGCTGGAATCATTAACATGGCTGTGTTACATGTCTCTTGTGCAACAGCCTCTAAACCATGAGGGACTATTGAACCATCAATTTTTTTGCTTGTTTGCAACTGTATCAATATGGCGATGTACAGTCTGACCTGCATCGACAGGCTCCTTTCTGACCATCGATCCCAGCAGCCTGCACAAATCGAACTGTGCAGCCACTTGCTGATAAATACTCATTCAAACCCAACAGCAAGTGTGCTTACAAGACCGCCCACCCCTCACTTTAATAAAAAATGTAGCACTGGCCAAACACACACGGACACTAATGAGCACAGGAAAGACATGCAACGATATGGATCTCTGTTCCTGTTGACTTTATAATTCATCAGAGTTTATTTTCCTCCAGAAGAGGAAGGAGAAGATATCATTTTGTGTTTAGGTAATGAGGGGAAAAACCCTGCCTTTGCCTTTTCTATTTCTGTCTTAGACTCTTAAACAAACACACACACACACACACACACACACAACTGTATAAACCCTGCCTACGAATGCACAGAGGTGTTGTCTTGATTGATGGCAATTAGCACACCGTAATGGTAACAGCTGTTTGGGGTTTCAGGAGGCTGCTACTGTACCTGACGCCCACCATACCATCTGCTGCCTTCCGTAGTGTGATGATGTGTGTAATTCTGTGTGTGTGGTATTATGTGGGACATTTAAAAAAAAAAAAAGACATCTAAATTCCATGCGGAGTTGTGTCAGCTAAAGTGATGATGAGAATGTGTAGTAAGTCGGTAGTATGTGTGTGTGTGTGTGTGTGTGTGTGTGTGTGTGTGTGTGTGTGTGTGTGTGTGTGTGTGCCAGGCTGCCAGCTTGTTAATGTTGGCCCTTGCAGCAGACTGTTGGCTGCATTATAAATGATGCCATGTCCCCTGATGTCTCCTAATGGCATTGCAGGTCCATCTGTAAAGGACCTACACAACACCATGACCCTAAACAACCCACTAGGTGAGTGTGTGTAAGCGTGTCTATGTTTGAGGAGTGTGTGTGCAGGGTTATGACGGGGCAGTTTGATCTAGGAGACTAGATCTGGTCATTGTAGGCCTGCCCATGTGTCCATCTGGGCAACACGGGGTGAGTGAGTGTGTGTGTGTGTGTGTGTGTGTGTGTGTGTGTGTGTGTGTGTGTGTGTGTGTGTGTGTGTGTGTGTGTGTGTGTGTGTGTGTGTGTGTGTGGTGTGTGTGTGTGTGTGTGTGTGTGTGTGTGTGTGTGTGTGTGTGTGTGTGTTTCCTGTACATATCTCAGTCTCCAAGCCAAAGCCCAGTGTGAGACACCGTTACTCCAGAGAGAGTGGGCGGACTGAACTGTGTGGCATCCAGCTTATGTGTATGCACTTGTGTGTGTGTGGTAAGTGTGTTTTTACGAGAGGATAAGATGTCAAAGAGCTGCAGGGTGAGTCAAAGCGATGGATGAAACCAGAATAAGTCAGTTTTATTACCAAGAAGGTAACACATTCGATTAATTTGATGTAAAGGGTGCATACAAACTCACAGAAAGAAGAAAAAGTTTTTTTCACAAGACAGGATATGTAAGAACATGTCAGACCTATTCGGATATCTGGCCCGCGCGTGTCAACACGTGTATTTCGGCTCATTCATGGCATTCATCTTGTTATTCTACAGTATTGTTGTGTTATAGTTATTTGTTAATGTATCCAACCCAATTTGTGGTCTTTTAAATTGAAAAGGATATTGCATTGTGTTTGTTACTTGTTACAGCAGTGTTTCCCCTACTTCCCCCTGGTCTTAGGAGCCCCGCGCCCCGCCTGAAATTCAAGTTTTTTTTGTTGTTGTTTTTTTTAATATATAGCACCAAATTGCAACTGATGTAATCTATCTACGGTCACTTTTCACATTGAACATGTGCTCTTTTATTAAATAAACTAAACGCCAATGTTATTTATCCAATGTATGTGCATGTTTCCGCTCCCCCCTCCCACACACACACACACACACACACGAATGCACACACACACACGAATGCACACACTCACAATTCACAATTCAGAGGCAAGAGCGGAGGTAAGGAGGAGAACAACAAAGTGTAAAAAAGTCAAACAAATCTGCATTATTGCCCCGAGCTCTGCTGTCTGCCCGTTTGTCCCTCCCCCCCTCCCCCCCCCCAGTTATTTTTTAACCACAAGCCGTTATCGTCACGGAGAAGGACACACACAACCTGCCCAGGTGGACGCGCGCGAACGCGACAACGACCGTAGCGTGCGCATTCTAAAAATAGCTCACAGATGGTGAGACGGTACCGCGGTTTTGATCTACAGTATTGAATTTGACAGAAAACAACAGTGAATCACCAGCAGAAGAATAGTCGAATGAGTTGGGTGAACAAAAAGACAGGAGATGTGAGTTGGTTTATTCAGTAAATTAGCTCAGGATAATTGGATGTTCTGTCTGCACCTGTTGATGTGAGGCTAATGCAGGACTTGCTAGCTTGATGCTACCGGCATTTAGCAGCAGTGACTCAACAAATTGTCTCTTAAAATGTATCGTCAGCAATGTATGACAAGCAGACTGCTTGTTTAATGTTAGACTCACACCAATAGCTCAATATGATCATAACACCATTGCTTTCATATCAGAGATCAGATGAGGTGGAGCTGCCTCCAGCAATAGAGGATGAGGCAGAGAGAAGCAGCAGCAGCACAGGGTTGCAGCAGGTAGAAATTGAAACCCGAATAGTACCCCAACGAACGGATATTCGGTATGACACGGTAACACTTCAGTCTTCCTTTAGTATTATGCCTTATACATGATATCATCTGTCCATGTTGAAGATACAATGGACTGTTTTGCGTGTAAGTGACCACAAGAGGGAGAGAGTGACCACAAGAGGGAGAGAGCACCAGAACCCTTCTTCAGATGGGTAGCTCCTGGCAGGAAACACAGCCTCCTCATCAATGTCAATGAGACCACTGTGAGGGCACTGTGGTATCCCGACACAGTGGCTCTGGCAAAGAAAGTGCAAGGTCACGTTGCGAAAAAGTTGAACAGTGGCCAACGCTTGCTGCAAGGTCATGTGTTATCATTGCATGTCAATGGGTTGTGATGGCTCATCAGAAAAGTGCAAAGTGCAAGGTTCATCCATATATGGGGCGAAGCCTGCAAGCTAGTTCAGGCAGTCAACTCGAGCACCAATGATACATTAACACGTGACGCACCTCGTCCCTCTTACAACCAACCAAACACATTCTCCTAAACATGCCGCTCTATTGAAGCTGCCAGGTCTTCCTGCCTCTGCCTCGCTAAGCTGCTGCTGCTGTGTTCACTTGCTACTGCTGCGTTCATGTTCCTGCTGCTGTGTTTCATGTTGCTGCTGCTTGCATTATAACAGGGTGCTTGAAAGGAGGTTACATCCAATAGTCGCACCTTATATACAGAAGGAGCCATTCAGATTGGCCATGGTACAGTGGACCAGCTCTTTCCCCTTGCAGGTTGTTGGGAGGGGGGTTCCCACTACAGTAAATGTGTGTTTTGAGAACTTGGATAATGCTTGTAAGTGACCATGTCCAGGGGAGCCCTATTGAAGGGAACTCCAGGGTGGAGTGCTGTGGCAATTTCAATAAACCATCTTGACTTGGCTTTGTTTCAAACGATCTGGTTCTGTTGGCTTCATCTGACCTCGACCTTCAGCATGACCTGGGGTGGTTTTCAGCTAAGTTTGAAGTGGTCAGCATTATTATGGATGGTTCCCTTTGGGTCTGGAGTTGTTGACCCCAAGTGAAGCAGTTCCACCATCTTTGGAGATCTTCTTCAAAAGTGTTGTGGTTAATATGGAGCACAAGATCGACATGTGGATTGGTGCAGCGCCAGCACTAATGATATTTATCCGACCATTGAGGAAAAGAAAAAGCTGAGTCAGGAGGCAAAGCTCTGGATTTACTGGTTGATCTACTTTCCAAAACTAACCTAGCGTTATTGGTTGGTTCCTCTGTATTGTATCCAAAATTCGATGTTTCTTTCACTTTTGTACCTGAACTTTCTGCAGACCTTTGGGTGTGCCAGTACCGATATAATAGTCTGTTTTAACAGTTTCTGAAGCGGCTTTGTTATTCTGTACCTTAGTTTAAAATGTCCTTGAATGTGACTGTGTGAGAAGAGAGAACTCGCTGATTTACACTCGCTGCGTAGTGCCCCCAAATCCCTAACAGTTCAGTGTTGATATTGGAAACCCTTATGAATCATACAGTGAACTGTGAGTGACACCCAGGTTTAATAAAAAAAGGGAGAGGTGGTGTGTGTCACTTCAGTTCACTTACCTCCATTCATTGATAAAGGGTTTGATTTGTGTGTAAATGACTGTCCATATATTGTATTGTATTTCATATATGGTTAAAGAACAGACTTGTATCAGACCTAAACTCGTGTTAACTTCACATTCAAGCCTGGATTTTGTGATTTTCTTTTTTTAGAATGCACATTGTTACAAGTTATCAGATATTTGTATATCTGGTGAACTCTCACTGTGCAGAAAGTCATCACTTGTTTCAGTTTCATTTGTTCATTTCATTAAAAGTTTTCTTTCACAAAATTCCTTACTGCCTCTTGATTTTAAATTACACAAGCCTTTTTCAACAATATTGTAATCTTCCACTTTGGCATAATCTGCATTTCAAATATTGGTTTCAGGGCCATTTTTAGAAGGACGGCGCTTGTTAATAGATGTTTGGAGGCCTGTGAATTAAAATGCACATGCAGCTCCAAAGCCTGTAGGTGCAATTACATTTGTAATGTGTTTACAAGTTATTGCACAAGCACCAAATGTTGTGGATGCAGTTCCCCATAATGAGGTTTGGGTTGGGGCTGTTTAGAGAAGTCCCTCCAAGCCCTGAGATACAATAACATGAACATATGTGAGTGTGTGTGTAGTGCAACTGTACTGATACATCAATACAAAACTTAAAGTGGACATATCATGCTATCTTTAGGCAATAGCATAGGTCTCAGATAGATAAAACATATATAAAAAACATGTCTATGAAGTTTTTTGCCCAAAAATACCAAACAGATCACCCATTCTAGCCATGCCTCATATCCCTCTATTTCACTTCCTGTTTCAAAAGTGCTGATTCGGGGTATAAAGCTTTAAAAAAAGGAGGGGGCTGAGCTCATGCGGGACCCTGCAGCTACTGTCTAAACTAAATACTGCCGTGATGAAACACCATATCATGGATTATCAGGGATTATTTCTGAAACAGTCTGGAGCTTAAAGGCTTTCTCTCTTGCCGGTTATACCACAAGGTGAGTTCCTTTTTATTTTCTGCTTCTTCACACACATGCTCTCCAGTACAGGTTAGCTCTGAGTGTTAGCGATGCTTGCTAATGTAAACAAAGGCCATATTACGTCCAAAACACGTCAGGCATTGTTTCTGATAGCAACGTTTCTGATAGGGCCGTGGGTCCACTACGTGGGTGCCATCCGTTATGACGTAAATAATGTCATAGCGGATGACAGATCTGGATCAGCTCCGTTGTAGCCCCGTTTTTAGAGATTTTGGTATGGAGGAAAAGAGAGAGGGTTTTATTTTCTGTCGTTCCCATTCCTGCGTCTATAACTGTGTTGTCATCCTCTGAGTCATGTTACTCTCGTAGATTCTAGGTCGGGTTTAGTAATATTATTATGGGGATATTCAACAACGTTATTGCATAATGTATTTTATTGTGAGGCTGCAATGTTAGCTCTACTTTTCTCTTTGACTTGCTCCCCATATATTTGCTCTACATCTCCACTTCTCCACTTCTGAATACAAATTTCGCAAAAAGCATTTAACAGGAGACGGAGGGAGACGGAGGGAGACGGACGCTGGCGCTGCTTGTTCGCCGCTTTCTCCTTTCTTGCTCCAGCTCCAGTTTAAGTTGTTTTGTTTTGTTGGTTTTCCTTTTCGTTGTTGTTGTTGTTGTTAGATGTTACCGTTCAACAACTAACTTATATATTTAGCTGACTGTATCTCTGTGTTTTGGATAACGGCCCCTACTTGTTGCTCACCTTGCACTGCTATCGACAGCTCCCGGATAGCAAACGCTAGCTGGCTACCTGGCAGCCTATTGGTCTGAAATGAATGTGGGTTTTGCATTATGCTCACTGAACTGCTGCAGTCAAAAAAGTATCATTGAATTGAAGCTTGTTTATTTAAGTGTTTGTTACAGAGAGCATTGCATTCACAGTGAACAACAAGAACCCTGCAACCTGCCAGCAGAATGCGTTTTTCTAGGTGCTAAATGCAGAAATATTTTTGGAAATGTGCAGCATTGGAATAATGCGTGCATGAGTAAGAGTACGGTGGCCGACAGGTGCAAATGCACGACAACAGCCCAAAATATGTCCGTCAGGATAAATGCGCTGCATTATCAAAACTTATGCAAATAAAGAAACATCTTCACCACCTTGACAACACATGTGCAGCATTTAGAAAACTTTCACATACTTGTCGAAACACGTGCAGCATTTACTAAAACTGCTCCATAAACCAAACACTGAAAATACAAAATGCTGCAAGAAGCGCATAACACAACATAAATCAGCAGACCGCTGGAACCGGAGCTGTTGGTAACGGTCGGGGATTATAAAGTTGGCCAACTCTCACTGTTGATGGACCGTTACCTAAAATATAGCTTTTATTGGCATATTTGAACAATGTGATCGTATGACTCCTTTCCGATATAATTGCAGATCTGCTGTTAGCTAGTTAGCTAACGTAGCTAACCTAGTCATTTCAAATATACTGACAACACTTACAATTGTGAAACAGACCAACTGTGCCCATAGTGACAACCGTTTTAGTAGTGTTTGGAGCTTCTTGCAGAATGATTGTATGTGCAGCGTTGAGTTCTTCGTAAAGCTGTTTAGTGAAGTTGGTGAAGATGTTTTTTTCATTTACAATGTTTGGGCACTTTTGTTTTTTAATATTTGTAGCACGTTTGCACCTGACGGCCACCGTAGAGGAGAATGATTGATTTGTCACAGCATGATCTGTTGCAGAGCTGTCACCAACACTTTTAAGAATATATATAGACTTCTTTAAAATGTTTAACATATGCATTTATTTATATATTTTCACACACATATGCATGTTCAGAGGAACCATTTAAATACATAACGCTTTAAGTGCAGTGCTCACCCCCCTGTTGCGCTCCCTCGCACACATTCCTCCCCTCTCATCTTAATTCCTGCTCCTCCATCATCTGCCACACCTTTCACCCAGACTCTCCACATCTCCCGCTGCCTCCTGTTCCTTCTGCTTTTCATCTCTGCCCTGTCAGGTGAGCCTTTGAAGGTATGTGTGGGGTGAAAAATTGTCTCCACCTGACACAATCCATCCCAGAATCATTAACAGTAAGGCGATGCCGCTGCTTCAGCTCCCCGCTTAATGAGACGTTTCTTTACACTTTGTCAACAGAGCGCTTTAAAGTGAACCATACATGTGAAGTGTATGGCGTCATGCATCGCTGTGGGTTGTTTCTGTAACTCTCTACAGAAGACTTCTGTGGTTGTTTGAAGACCTCTTGAGATGTAGTTTGCAGCGGGTCAAATGGAGTGTAAGCTCAAACGCACTCCGCCTGGTTAATCAGTTTGATGGAGTTGGTGCTCAACTCCTTAGGTCTGGGATAGAACAACGTAAAAGCACCTTTTTGACAACCTCCCGGATTTATTCCCACCATCCGCTTTTCAGAAATAACGACAAGCGAGACAGAGGTGAGGAAAATACAACAAACAATCTAAAAGAGTGATGGTGTTGCTGTCCTTTTAAAAAACAAGCATCCATTTCCAAAATGAAGTGTTGCACTGAATAAATCAGGCTGAGGTTAATAAAGTTGTCATCTGTTGGATTTGCTGAAGAAAGAAGGAGGGCGAGAACTGAAGAAAACAACCGCAGAAAATATGACCCCGTCAGCATTATCTCTTCACTTTATTATTTTCACAGAGGTCACCGAGAACACAACTCCCTCACTCATTTTTCCTTCAACCTTTCCAATAGAATTTCTTAGTATATTTTCCTGGCTGTAAATCAAAAACCAAGTTTGACACTTGTGTACATGAGTGAACTCACAAGAACCCTGTACAGAAACATGGAGAGGCACATTTAACAGAAACACATTTGACATCCCACCGAGCACCATGCGCTAATCACACATTCAAGTCACTGCTGTACCACTTCTCACAGTTTTGTTCTCCACTTCATTGCAATTCAATTTGTATTCTTTATCTCCTTTTTTCCTCCTTACTTTGTATTTTTTTCTGTCTCAATCCCCAATTAAAGTCAATCAGCTCTCCCGATTGGACCTGAGACGGCTAAAGGGAGCTAATGCGATACGCAGCGAAGACAAAGTGATGGCAGCATCACTATTCATGGAGCTGATTTCAAGTGTCCCTCACAACAATGAAACAGAAGAGAAGGAGAGCAGATGGTACATGGTACAAACACAAAGACTTTACCACCAACAGCATTGGTGTACAAAGATACCACTGATTATTAATAAATGACCTTCTATTTCATTATTCTTGATAAATGAACTAGTCACAGTTTGTAACTGCTTGTTGCTTGCTCCTGTCCCTGTTCACAAGTGTTTCCTATATTTACGACAGATGGATTCATCTAGGGTTTCACATTTAGCAGACATGACAAATTCATACAGGAATACATCTTGATCTTCATAGATACCAAATCAACAATCTAATCCAGGTTGATATAGTTTGTATTAAATATCAAGGGATTTATTAGAATACTGTGAATGCAAATAAATTGGAAATATATAATAAATACAAATATGAATCTGAAAATGAGCATAAATGGCTCCTTTAAAGATAATCAGTCGTCATTATTAGTTTTAATTTCATCACAAACCAGCCTTTTCTTTGCTAGCCAAACTTGGCATTCCAAAGAATATCATATGGATGCACCAGCTGACTATCAAGGGAGAGTGTTAGCTGCTAACAGTATGTGCTAGCGGTAACTGGCCCTATCTGACCCCACCCCTCCCCAGCTTCACTTTCTTGTCAAAATATGGTCTGTTGTGGCTCCAACAAAATCCAGATTGCCAAAATATCAGACGTGAGGTTTCAAAAGAGTATAATGCATAAACAAGTACGAGTAATGTCCAGGTGACTACATCCAATTATTATATAAATGCAATGTTAGAGAGAGAGATTTCCAGGTAAGAGAGCCTTTGGCAATAGTATCTATCGTTCTGCATTGTGTACAAAATGGTGAATCCTTAGCACTGAGACATGAGACACAACATGAAGGTTGATATCAGTTTTTGTGTTAGATATCCTGTGGTTGTTGTCTTGCTTCTCTGCATGCTATGGGTAGGACATGACAGTAGTGTGTGTGTCTTATGCTGCGTTCACACCGGACGCGATGCGAATATTCGCATCACTCTAATCGCTCTAATCGCTCGAGTTTCACCGTGGTTGTTAGCTGTGTTTATTTGCGTCATTCAAACAAGACACGCTGGCCAGGGGGCGGGGCTTATCTCCATGTAAATACTATGGTAGATACCAACTACAACAAAATGAACATATTTTGCTGTGATGTAATTGTAATACACGTTTCAAAATGATGCCGGAATAACAACATACTGATACCGGTTAGTAAAAACCATGAATTAACGCTTTGATAAGTCTGCAGACAGACGGCAGGCGAAGAACCTTTTAAAATGCGTGTTTTCTGAATGGAGATCGGATCGATCAGGCTAAACTAACCTGTAGCTTCTGAACAGATATGAGGAGCTGTGAGCTCGGTGTGCTAACAGCTAACGGCTGATGTTTTGGTTTTTTGATTCAACGTCAGTGACGGGCGGCAGGCTGAGATCCTCACCGCTGATTGGCTACCGTGCGAACGCGTCAGGTGAATTTGACGTTTGAGTTGAACAAATTTAACTCGAGCAGTTATCGCGCCCCCCTTCAATCGCCTCAATCACGCTGCGTCAACCGCATCATGCGCGCTGCCGGAGCAAATTTGCGTCTGTCCGCGTCTTTGCATTGACTTTACATGTAATCGTGCCACCCCCAAAGATCGCATCGTGTCCGGTGTGAACGCAGCATAAGATGTGCTTTGATGCATTCTGAGTAAAAATGTGCCTTAACAGTTTGTTTCGGACTCCGGTAGGAGATGAACAGACAAACATAAATAGAGTCTACATTTTTAGAGAGGTAGCTACAAGTGGAGCTGAATGTTGGGGTGGTTGGGTGAGGGGTCCCCCACTGGGTGCAGGATAGCCTGAGAAGTTTGTCCAGGAGCCAGTTCAGGAGTATTTTTTAATACATTTATCCATTGCTTTTAGACATGTCACCGCAACCTCTACCTTTAACTTGAAATGAACTACGGTCTTTAATGCGCTACCTACTGCCAACCACTGGCATGGAAGAGTATTTCATTACATTGCATGGACGCTCAACAAAAGATACTTTTTTGCAACAACTAAATCCTATTTTTTGGGCCAATTAGGTGAAACTGGACAATCACTGGTCTAGAAATGGGGGTTTAATTTTGCAAATATATCATGCATGTATTTCAGTGATGTTCAGGGGTTTTTATGGGGAGCAAACGAGGAGGCAGAGCTGAAAGGTTGAAAAGGTAAATGAATTGTGGGGCCCATCCAGAGTCTACCCCAAAGGTTCAGAAACTGCTGCTTTTAAAAAACCAAATCAGTTGACCTGTGAGAGCACACACACAAAACCACTTCAGCTCAGAAAGTCTCTTCGACCCCATCGATGCCTCGAGCCCAGCTTTTTACATTTTTTGTGCGAGAACAACTAAAAACATGTCGCAACACATCGGACAGCCAACTTATTCTTTGGACACTTTACTAAACTCATCCTGCATCGTCAGCGCTACATGAACACATCCATATGGGGAAATAAAATTCAGGCAGCACTTTATAACATTCTTCTCTGGTGTCACAAAAAGCAGAGGAAGCAATACTTGGACCATGTTTTGATAAGAAACTGCCAAAACACACGGAGCAGCGGAGAAACCTCAATAACATCCCCCCGTTTCAACTTATTTTCACTTGTTGTGGTGTCATGGAAAATCCCTGCACTAAATGATGCAAGAGAAGTGTTTATTAATATTAAATGCATAAATACAGTATATGTGCTGTTTATAAGATTGACCCATTGGTAGTTGTTGATATTATTTATAATATTTAATCACTTGGATTCGTACTTTTATCACATTTCTTCTATCACATCGGAGGTGGTGCCAGAAAATCAGGTAAGAAGAAGCTAAATAAGGAGGTGACGGGTGCCCCCTCCATTTTTTTAGGAGATGAGGTGGGAAGTTCTTGACCTTTTAGGAGGGTCAGGGCTTTTAGAAACAATGCCTTACACCAGGGGTGGGGAAACTTTTCCTCTCAAGGGCCATTTCAATTTTTACAACATCCTCCGAGGGCCGTACAAATGATTGAACTCAACCTCTGCTTAAAGATACTAAAATCACAGCCCATTCATTTGGCCTTTCTTTCATGCTGTGCAAAGAAAAAGCAACCTCTGAATCCAGATATCTCAGCATGACTCGCGTATGCATGCACGTGCACGGTTGTGGCATGACCACCAAAACAGAAAGATATGGACACAAGATGTGTGCAAATTAGTTTCCTATCCATGTGAACATGATTTAAGTAGGAGGTGGATCTCACCTCCTCGAGGAGGGTCCGGGGGGCATGCTCCCCCGGGAAGATTTGTTTTTAAATGTTGAAGTTAAAAGCAACTATCTGGTGCACTTTGAGAGCAACATTAGGAGATCTATGGATACATCTCTCAACACCAGGGGCGGACTGGTTCTGAAGGTAAACACAGTGATGGCGGTGCGTGAAAGGCACTGCGCGCTCCTCTTCTCAGAGGCTGAGTTAACCCTCCCGCTGCCTCCTGGTGCTGCAGAGATTTCATGAAGTGAAGGAGGTTTTCCTTCTATAAAACAGCTGTGGGCAGCAGATACTGTGAGAGTCACAGATATGAATACATAGATCAAGGCAGACTGGTGCACACACTCTCCTGTTTTGCCAAACCGGTGCTTAAAGAAATAGCTCTACACCCCTGGCCGAAATGTCCTTAAAATGAAGTCCGAGTTCGACATTTTAATTAATGTCCTGCCAACACTGGCAGGACAGAAGGCGACACGCCCTTTCTAAGCCATGTCCTCACATCCCAAGCTGCATCCCCAAAAAGTGTATTATGTTGTTACAACAGGGTTCAGTGTCTGGTGCCTTGCTCAAGAGCACCACGGCAGGAGGTGAACTGGGACCTCTCCAAGTAGAAGTCCACACTCCAAATAGGTCTGGTCGGGGACTTGAACCGGCGACCTTACGGCTCACAGTCCAAGCCCCTACTGACTGCCATAGATTTAGTCCCTAATTTTGCTCTCAAAATGGACCAGATTGATGCATTTAACTTCAACATTTCTAAAAAAATCTTCCCGGGGGAGCTTGCCCCCGGACCCCCCTAGAGGAGGTGAGGTCCACCACCTGCCCACACCCCCTGTTAAATGCAAATTGGGTCCAAATGTTATTGCATCAATGATCTGTTAACATTAAAATCACTAAATATATGCCGTAACTATTTTGCTCTAGGCAACTCAAGGGCTCAGGTAATGTGATTACTATATGAATAATGGTCCAAAATAACATAAAATGCATAGGGTTTTTTGTTAAGTAACATACTTTCGTCGCCGGCCGGCCGATACATGCCGCGCATTAAGTGGGCCTGTCTATCAATTAATCCCCGGGCCACTTTTTCCCCCAGTCCGCCCCTGTTCAACACCCATATGAAACAGAACTGGAAGCAGATTTTATTTTTCTTTATGGATATTTTACAAATCACTCCCCTTTCAAACTGTATTCTTGTTTATTAATAACAACTTTTTTTACTGTCATATAGTATTTTTATACCTGTTTACTTTATTTTTTATAACTATAATGATCATATAAAGATGTGCCTTTACCTCACTGGTTGTAGAACAAGCTTATATCCGTTAGCATAGCTAGCTAACCAGATGCTAATAACAACAAAGTTATTGACTGTATGATCAGAATGACAGATGAACAGACCACTGGGCTTTCAACTAAAGACACAGCCACGCAAAAACTGTGGCATGTGTACGGCTCCTTATGCATAGGCCTACTGCAATTGTCAGCACTACACCCCAGTTAGACAAGACATATACCACGTGATGACACGTTAGGCTCATGTTGTGTTCAAGGACCTTGACCTTGGTCAGGAAAAACAGGCACTCGCTTGTTTAATTATTTTGTGGTCTAGATTTCTTTATTTGTTTTTTTTTGCGTGTGTTTATAAATTACCTCGAGGGCCGTATATCAAATGGTCTTGCGGACCGTATACGGCCCGGTGGCCGGAGGTTCCCCACCCCTGCTTTACACGTTAGAGTTAAATGCATCAATCTGGAGCCTGGTGAGAACAAATTGAAGAGGATGGATCATGTACTACTGTCAACAGTTTCATCGTAAACACATTTGTATTACAGATGTTACTGGCCCCAGGAAGTGGTAAGGTTGGTGCTCTAAAGCTCACAGCTAGAGCTGCACTCATAAATCGTTTATTCGTTCCACAATGGGGAAATTTACAACAAATATTTACATGCATCCTTAATTGCCCTGCCTGTGTTTCACACTACAACCAACCAAACCAAGTGTATTCAAACAGGTGTTCGGTGAACACCGTCTGTCATACATCTGAAAATGTGGTAGAATTAGCAGGAAGGCAAAGGAGATCTGTGTTTTTCACAACATTTCATTAGTTGCATTGATGAACTGATTTCTGTTTGGTACCCAACAAATCTGACTGACTGTACACTGATATCGGCCACATGTTGTGTTTTCATCTTAGGATAACAATAAATCCTATTGACAATAATTGCTATGTAAGCTTGTTGAGTTTGAGCTATTATAATTATAATAGTTTTAAGGGTGTTGGAGGAGATATGGTGATTGGGATTAAGCAGAACATCAAGTGGATGCCATACAGAATCCTCGACAAAAATCATTTTATCATTTACCATAACAGCATGGTATGGCACCTTGAGGCTAAAGAGCACTCAAAGGTTTGTGAAATTTCAGGGAAGGTGATTGGAAATTCCGAGGAACAACTGTATTTGACTGTACACAGAAAGTCTAAACATATAACTGCAGATACCTCACAATCACTTCACTCAGAGTATGCTCTCATCTGTTGATTTAGGGTCCCTGAGACCACCCAGAACCTTTATACACCATATTTGATCTCCTATGCCAAACATGCTTGAACACAGCATGACCACATCAGGAAACACCATTCTGATACCATCCCATTAGCACCATTGAACTTTGTATACAGTTTATTTTGCATGCTGTGTTATGCACAGTGCATGTATCTTTGCTTTACCTTGGAGAAGCAAAGGACACATATCAAATCAATCGAATCCTATCTCATTTCAATCAGGGCAGGTATTATATTGCGTTTCACAATTCTAGGAGGTTATTGTAGGAGATGGTGGAACATACTTTACACAGAGAAATACTGTATATCATCCACAGTAACTGCTGTGCTATGTGTGTATTGAACTGATGAAGGCATGTGTTGTGTTGACACGGCTTTTGGTGACACACACGGCATGTGAATGTTAAGACATTGCTGCGATCAGTCTTTGTCAAAAGTACAATACACTTCTTAACACAGGTGAGAACAGTGTTGAGGCCTACCTGCTGGAAGAGATGTGGTCTTCTGTGGCTGGGATGTAGAAGAAAAGAGAGGAGCCTCTTTCAGACTGTCAGCATCTCTTGGTCTATCCAGCTGTCTGATGGAGAAACACACGCAGAGAAAGACTCTTCAAAGAACTGATCTCATTTATCAAAGTCAACAAACACCCATCATCTTTGAAGTAAAACCCGCACAGGTCAAAGCAAGAACACTTGCCAGAAGAACAATTGTAAGTTACAATTCAGTGCCTTGCTCAAGGACACTAGCATATTTCCCATGAGCCTTTGCCACGGTCAATGCTTTAACCTTTGCAAAGGCGGTCAATATTCAACGGTGCTCCGTCAATACAAGGCTGGGTCTTAGGGAAACATATGGCAGGAAGGTAATAGCAGGGACAAGAAAAGAAGGTGACTCTGTCCTCTATCTCCATCGGTTCACCCAGCAACACATTACTATAGTCTCTATTTGTTAGAACCCTACCAAGGCTTGTTTCAGAGTGCTGTAGATGCTGTGTTATTGCACTGTCCTCAGGTCCACACAAAAGCTCGTCATTTATCCAAATGCTTTTCCAGAAAGTAGCATGTTATGAATATCTGTATCGTGACAAAGATGTAGCAGATGTATTGAATACCAGGCATCCAACTATTTCTTCAAAACCAAATATAGAGCTTATTATTATATATTATGGTAGTTCTGATAAGGTTTCAAAAGAAATTAGGTGGTAATGATTTTTAAAAATGAATTACTAATGCATTCATAGTAGTCTTTCATCAAAGCAAAATGTGGCACCTTCTTAAATATGTCAATGTGTCTGTTTTAATTAAATTGAATATCTTTGGGTTTGAGTCTTTTTTGTCAGATAAAAAACACATGTCAACTTGGTCAACTTTTTATTAAATATTTATAAAATGGATTGAAGATTTTTATCACAATAATTCATTAATGATTAATGTAAATATGGGAACTGTACAATCTTCAGACAATCTGACATTGCAATTGTTTCTTTCTGCTATATATATTGGCATGTGTCAAACATACAGGAATTGTATTGAAACTACATTTCTTAGACTACATTTTAAAGTTAAATACATCAATCTGGAATACTTAAAGAGTGCACATAAGAGGTTAAATAAACCATTATGTGCATAGTAAACAAATTAACCGTGAAGCTGTAGATATGAATATCGATAACATGGCAAAAAACAAAGTCCCACTCACAAAGCATTTTCAACTGTGTTTCAAGGCCGGATTGCAGTCATTCAGGAAGTTCAGATTTAGAGTCACATCTCAGTTTCTTTCTTTGATGTTGTTTTGTCTCTCTCTCACCCACCCTCTCTACATGATACTTTTTCTTGGCATAGCATTTGACCATACGTCTCAGTTAACAGACTTTAAAATACTTAAATGTTAATGTGAGTACTATTTGGAATACTGTCTTTTTTTTAAATCAGTATCAGTTCTTTCAAATCAAGTTAAAATCACACCTTAAACCTGCCAAAGTAATGTAGGTAAGACTGATCACAACATACCTTCAGGTACTGAAACCCTATACAACAGTGTGTGAGTGTGTTTGAATGTAAGGCTCCGAATGCACCGATTGAGCCTGTGGCACCTTGTACCTCTGTGAAAGCACTATGAGTAGTTCTAGCTAAGACTAGACCAAGTGCTAACAACCACAGAGTTATTATATGTAAACCTAATGGACAGTTAAAATACACGTAGAAGCATCAACTATATTCCTACTCTGTGCCTTAAAGTGTTGACATTCAGAAACGTGAATACACTTTCTTTAGACATGGTTAGACATGACCAATTGTCCTATGAACAAATATGTTTAAGCTAAGATGGAACTGATATATAAAATCTGAAAACTTGAAACTAGTAAACAAACCTCAAGTATTACTAGTCATCAACAATTCAAAACAATTATATTTGCAGATTACTCCAGCTAACAAGTATTTGATATTCCCAGTATTACTTATATATGCATTTACTTTTTTTCTTGCCCTAACTTTTATTTTTTTTTCCAGTTTTCATTAGTTTTCTTTATTTTTTTTGTACTCCTTAATTTCTCTACGTTTTTGACGAAATAAGTGCCATTATTATATTGATGCTAATGATGCTGCACGGGAGGGCTACTCCCCATAAGCTATGCTTCAGCCCTCCTGCTTCTACTAATGTTGTTCATTTTTGTGTATGAATTATACGTTTTTGTTTTTGTATGATTTTAGTAGACTAAATAAAAAAATAAAATAAAAGAATAAAAACCTGATGACTTAAACTTTTTACTGTGTGAAAAAACCGTCGCAAATGTTTCAGAAGTTTTGTGTGTTTGTGAGTGACAAGAGATAGAGACCAAGACACAAAACCAAGTACATCCTTGCGTACTCATACGTCATATGTGGCATTTGACGACAGCATCTTCTTGTTCATCTCTAATGCAAACACCATAAACCACAGTGAGCTCCAACACCTGCCAAGGGCTCTATTGAATGAACTGTCCATCAATCAAGGCTGAGTCAGCACATGTACACACAGTCACACGTGCAGCTTCTGTCTTCTATGCTTTGTCAAACACCAAACAGAACGTTTCCCCTGACCCCACTGATTAATGTGAGCGCATAGGTGACATTAGATGAAGTTACTTACCTGTAACACTACTTTTATCAAGTGTTTATCAAGTGTTTATCAAGCCACTGTTCTCTATTTCAAATACCCACCCTCCCTCTCCTTTCAACTCATCCATTCCCCTTCCTACCTCATCCTTAGCCACATCCCCTTCATCCCTTCACCAGTCTACCCCTCCATCCATGTATCCCTACATTCCTCCTTTCCCACATTGCTTTATCCTCACCCACATCCTTTCATCCCTCCACCCATCAAACCCCTAATCCCTTCTTCCTTACACATATTCCTCCATCCCTCCACCCATCGACCCCTTCATCCCTATTTACCCTCATTCCCTCATCTCTACATCCCCTCATCCTTTCTTCCTCACCCATGTCCATTCATCCCCCCCACCCATCAACCACGTTATCCCTTTATCCCTCCATACCCTTATCCCTTCATTCTGACCCACATCCCCTATCCCTGAAACCATCGACCTTCATCCTGAACCACCTCCCTCCAACCATTGACCCCTTTATCCCTCACCCCTTTCGATCACCTCATCCCTTCATACTCACCCACATCACTTCATCCCTTCACCGATTGTCCCCTTAATCTTTGTACCGCTTTCTTTCCCCTCATCCCTTCATTCTCGCCAAGATAGTTGAACCCATGGACCCATTGATTCCTTCCTTCCCTCTTTCCTTCAGCCAGTCATGATTTCTAAGCATCTCCTCTCATCCCTTCCTATTCAACATGTGCATACATCTTTCATGTATTATTCTAAGTATCGTCTACGGGGCCATTAATCAGCCCAGTCCTCCAAGACCAGCCCACCAAAAGTAATTCTTCCTCCACCTTCAACTCCCCCTCTACATCCATACATAGTTCCTCCTCCCTTTATATGACATAATCTCATGGCGTTGTCCTTGCTAGTGAAGCAGTCACATGCAAGGATGACCAGCTTAAATAAAGAAACACCTGTAACTTCTACCCACAAAAAGCCAGACGTTGTGTCTGTAATGTAAGATGGAACTTGAAGTTGATGCCATATGGTTCCAATCTGAAAGAGACGTAATTGAAGCCTTTAGTACAAGCTGAGAAAAATAAACATGCAGTGAAGTGCACAGATTTAAGTTTTAAGTGTACTTATAGAGAGGAAGTCTGCCAAAAGCAAAACTGTCAAACTCAACAAGCTTACAATTACCTTGCCAGAGACTTCACCATGTGAATTAGTATATTTTAAGAAATATCAACTTGAGGACAATGATAATGATGGTGGGCTCAAAATAGCTCTGTTAAACACCAAGGGTTGCCAACACTTACATGTATTATGCATGCCATAGAGTGCACATCAGTAATAAGAACACATGTACTACATCTCAGTGTGTAGTTCATGACCCAATCATTTGTTACCTCTAATGAAGACACACAAATGTACGAACTTGGCTTTTCATACAGCTGTTCAGGAACTTCTTTCATGGCTTTGAAGCCAGTAACAATATAATGGGGTCAAGCAAGCAACACAAAAGTGTGCTTTTCAGACAAAAATGAAATTCTGCCTTTACTGTAAGCATTATTTGTACGCAATCTAGACCAATACCAGCTTTGGTTTATTTAAATGATGTTTATTTTTGCCATTACATTTAACAATTGTACATTTAGAAGTGGACTTATAATAATAATCCATATTTGCATTTTTATACCTGAAAACAACAACTTAGCTAAGGAAAGGGATGTCTTCGAGACTGACACACAAAACTAGATGCCCAGAACAGTTTCTCAGAAACTAAAAGTATTTTATGAAAAGTATTCACAGTTAACTTTCTGCACATGCCCTTTTACAATTTGAATATTCCCTTGTTATGTTGATAGGCCAGATAATGTTTGCATTGCTAATTTAAGGAAAGAGGATACCCATCATAATTACCCCTGACCAATCAATTCAACCATGGGATCAACGAAGCTCATAGATGAACCAAAAACACTTTGAGTTACTCAAAGGGCTTTTCTTGCTGTCACCTCAAAGTAACTTGTGTTGGACAAAATATTCCTACTTTCTACTTTTGGATGTATTGAGCCATTTCTCAGGTTGTTCCTGTGTTGAACTTACAACTATGATCATTCTGACAGCACTTTAGTAGCACAACACTCTAGTCTATCTCCTTTACCCTGTAGGTAACACCTGTAACTTGTGTCTAAGTGTCTAATGCCATTATTGCACATATAGCACATACGTAGCTTTGGTAGTATTGTGTCTATTGTATTGAGTAAAACTATGTAGGAATGCAGGACAGAGACATTAGCTGCACAGTATATCTTCCTGTTCCACATATCTCCCTCCATGACATGATGGTCAGAGAACGACAAGCCCCACTGGCTGCCGGGCTGCAGGGAGACACAAAACTGAAGCCTGGAATTGGAAAGTGTGTGTATGTGTGTGGTGATGTCTCCAAGCCCGGATGGTAATTGTCAGGGTTTGGCAGGGCAATCAGTTCCATGCCACTGAGCGCCACGTCTCGACATGTTCTACAGCAACTCTCGGTACACACACACATACACACACTCACTCCAGACGCCTGACCCCCCACACCTGTTCACTGGTGTGAGACTGAAGTAAGAACCCTGTTCCCCATTGCCTTGGCTCAGAGGAACAAAGGAACAACCTCCTACACACAGACACACACATGGTATGCGTGTCAAGGCTGAAGATGCTCTATCCTCAAATAACTTGTGCATTCAAGTTTCATCTCAACACATACACACAACAATGTGGAATCAACACAGCTCTTACTTACATGTATTGCAAACATATGAATCATTTCTGTACTGTCAACGGACATATTCAATAAAGACAGGAAGCTTCATACAAAGTGATTCAATACATCATACTGTAATAGAGATACAGTAACAACCATGATGGCACATTGATAGAAACACACAGAAACTGGGCAAGAAACAGCGTACGTTTGGGCAGGTCGCCTATCAAACATTGGGCAACCGCGGGCGATTTAGAGTCGCCAATTGACCAAACTTACATGTCTTTACAGAGAAAGACAGAAGATCTGGACAAAAACCCAACTGACATGCGCAGAGCTCAGAAAGGCCCATTTGGCAGGTTCAACACTATAACGGTCCTTCAGTGATGAGACATTTCTAAACACTGCATCACCATGCCGCTTCATTGCCACACAACTCATGACAGAGTACTACCTCAAGCACAAAAACACAAACCATATGGCTTTAGCTAGGCAACACCCAAGAGAGATTGCCAACATGACTCCCAGTGAAAGAGTAGCGCTGGAGAGCTTCACAGCCCAGGTTCAGGCCTAGCTCAGAGGACCTGACATGGAGTTAGCGGTTCTCTAATATTCTCATTCAAAGCCTTATAAGGAGGAGGATCCTGATTGAAATCCTACATTTTATTGGAAGTGACCTCAGAACTGCGGTGATGGTAAAATGAAAAGTGGCAGAAACACACAGACTCAGACTTTTGAATGAGTCAGGACTCATCATTCATAATGGGATCCGGATCCTGTTGACAGCGAATCAGCCGCTGTTAGCTGAATTGAGCCTGACCTTTTGTAAACAGGCGGCCATAATGGAAGTAATGACTCTAAACACAACAGCTTCACCACTTTGACAGCCAGCACTGTCACCACAGTCATCCAGATCCACATTACGGAGGTGTGTGGCGCAGTGGATAGGGCCTTGGTGTTGGGATCAGGGGAGCACAGGTTCAAACCCCACTGCAGTCAGCATGTCGTTGTGTCCCTGAGACACTTCACCCCAAATTGCTCCTGTGGGGATTGCCCACAGTATTGAGTATGTAAGTCGCTTTGGATAAAAGCGACTTACATACAAAAGTTACCTACAAAGGTGTCTAACAAGTGCCTGGGGCTGATGGGTTTTGTAGGCCCCCTATTTAAACAACAAATCAAAGTCATTTCCTCGGCAGGCTCTGTGATCGCACTTCTCCACTCTGCTCTACGCGCGCCTGGTCCTCTCCTCCAGATGAGTGACGTATCGGGCCTCCCTCATGTATTTGTCCGGTTGCCGTTGGCTCCCCTCCACGTAGCAAGTCCTCGTCGTCCTCCCATCTCCTCCAACAGATAATGTCCCTCCAGTCTGTTTTTCCTCTCCCGCTACTCCATCGCTATCAGAACCAGACGGCCTACTTGGCTCCGAGGCCCCGCGGCCGGCACCGCTGCCGCTCGGTACGGAACTCATCTGTCCTTCCTCCTCATCCTGGCCTACAGGTTTAAAATAACCTGTAGGCTTCGACATGTGTTGTAATAGCTGCTTGTCTCGAAACTCCTTTTCTCTCAACAATTTCCTTTTCCGAGCGCCACTCTCAAACTTTTCCTTCGCCGACATTTTCTCCTAAACAACCTTCATCTGTCACTCAATCACTCACAATTTGAATAAATCACATGTGAAGCATATTCTCATTCTGATTGGCTGTTAAGTGGTGCCCACTGACTGTTACGGAGTCATCATTTTTGAGAAAAATCTCTGGAATCCATCGATCTGATTGATTAGCGGAGCAAATGATCAAAATACGGAGGGAAGATATTTTTGTTTGGATTACTGGTCTGGGGGAAGTGTGTGTGTGTGTGTGTGTGTGTGTGTGTGTGTGTGTGTGTGTGTGTGTGTGTGTGTGTGTGTGTGTGTGTGTGTGTGTGTGTGTTTGTGTATTTTTGCGTTTGTGTGTATTGTGTTTGTTTCCCGGGGAAAACCCTCACGAGAAACACCGGCTGTTGTTCTGCCTGCTGTGACGTTAAGTTACTCCGTTCTCCGCTTGTAGTTATGCCGTTACAAGCTTCAAAGTTGTATTTATCATCTGAATTTGCCAAAACAAGTTTAATATTCTGAAAGCCAAGACTTTGTTTAATTGAAATCAGATGATAACAAACTGTAACGGACCCTGCCGTGTTATCTATGATTACTATACGCCTTACATTCATAATTTCAGCGGAGGGAGGGGAAGCGGCGCTGTGGAAGAGCAGAGTGGCGAGTGAGAGCTGTCTTCTTCCCTTTACAAGCTTCAAAAATGTATTTATCATGTGATTTTGGAAATAAAAGTTTCATATTCTGAAAGCCAAGACTTTGTTTATTTAAAATTTTAAAAAAACACCCGAAATAAAAAAATAAAATATTTGAATTTTTTTAATTGGCTCATGATAGGCCCCGATCTCCGTAGGCCCCTGGGCTTCAGCCCAGGTCAGCCCGTGCATTAAGGCGGCCCTGGTGACATGTAATGTAATTACGTGCTCAAGAGGGTCACCCACTTGTCCTACTACACTACAGGATGTGTGTAAGAGGCATACGTGTGTGGATATTGCTCAACCCAGACACTCAAACACATAAACAATATGACAGTATACAATGCCTCAGGGGAACACAGTGGCCTACACATGGCCAGCATCTTATTCTCCGTGTGTATGTGTGCATGTGTGATTTTTGTAATAGCGCCAAGATCACACAGATCCTAGTGACAGCATCTTAGCAGTGAGCCTGATACTGTACTGCACATACAGGTCAGAGGGTTTACACATAGATTAGAAAGATGACACATTCTGTGGAAAATGTGCAGAAATGACAGAAAAAATGTAACCTTTATTGTTGTTGTACTTTGTCCCGGTTGTGTTTATATTTCAGAACATGTTGGGGGGAAAAAAAGATCAGGATATTCTGTTTCTAAAAAAAAACACTGTATCATACTGTATATTTAAGTTCTGTTTGTAATTTGTTTGTGATGCTGAATGATACATGGATGTGATTAATGCAAATGTGAATCCCTACATTTGATTGTATTGCAGAAAAAAAGTACTCTTTATACTCAGATGTTTTGCATATGTGTATTCCTTTTTATTAGCTTCCCTAATAGTAGATTGATAACATTCACAATATAGCACCTTCATGGTATGGGAATATGTCAAAAATAAATATAATTCTTAAACCCGTTATCATAATACGTGTTGTGTCTCCAGATTCTTGCCAATACCTATGAGACATACACTATGTGTGTGTATCAGTGTTCTACCAGTCACAGTTTACCAACTACTAGTTACATTGTCTAATCACACAACTGCTGCAAGCCACTTACTCTGTGAACTCCTGCTGTGACTGAAATGAGAGACTGTATCGTTTCCACAAATATTGCCTGAAAACTTCACACGCCACAAGGCTTCAATGGCTCAAAGTCACCTCCAGGAACAGTCAAGTGGATGTGAATGCTATCATTGCTGTTAGATTTCAGAATATAGCAGAAAGCACACCTTTATAAAACTTGCAGGTTTTATTTAGCAGGACAAATCCACATATTAACACCAACTCCAAAGACTTGGAGCGAAAATGTAAAACGTAAGCCCATAAACAAACTACATAACGGTTGGCTGTGCATCACCACCGCTAAGCTAAAGGCGGCTAATGTTCAAGGTGATGACTTGTATAGACAGTTTTTTTGATGAAACATTGAAGCTTTGGACTTTAAGGAGTGCGGTTTTTACTGACGTTTTATATTTTGTAGAACAAAACTAGAACATCTCTTTAGCTTGTGTTAACCACAGACCTTATTTCAGGCGGCAAACCACAAACATGTTCAAAAAACCATTGACGTCGAGACAAGGGAACCAGAAGTGCTAAAATGCTAACTCATTTCAAGGTTTTAAGACTCATTCCTGCACCACTCTATTGTTGGTGTTTTCTTTTTTGCCTACTTAATGCAATTGTAAACGCCTGACATGTTATCCTTCTTAGAATCTCTCTATATATTTCATACATCTGATCATGGTTAATGGGCTCACTGCGCACCATCATCACAGTCCTTTCAAATCTTCACCTAGTGTCACTCTTATTGGAGCCCCATGCACACCGCTTTCACAACCTAATCCAGTTTCTCAGTGTCATTAGGCGACATGCTCACACTCTCCCCTCATACTAGCACATCGCTCTCATAAGTAACACATCCATTAATCAATTCATTTCAAACGCTGGCAGTCATTTAAGCTGTTTTTTTCCACGTTATTTATTCTTCCTGTTCTGTAATGCCTCACCCTTTTTTCCACAACACAACATTTTCTCCCTCTCAGTGTTGTTCCTCTCCACTGTGTTCTGTTAAGCCTCTTTAGTTTGAAAGAGGACAGCCATCCATAGAAGAGCAGTAATTAGGGGACAGGAACTGGCAAGTGAGTGTTGAAAGAAAGAAAATGGCATAAAAAAGCGCTATGGGAGGAAAGCAGAGAAAAGGAGCTGGGAAAGAGAAGAAAGAGCGAGAAACATTTATAATAAAAAGAGAATCCCCTGTGTCCAGGAAAAAAGAGGCACTACCCCCCGCTTTATCTCTTCTTTCTATAAATATCCCACTCTATTTTTTGCTTTGGCTGGAAGTTTGGTTTAGACCGCAAAGGGAAGACAAAGGAAAAGAGAAAAGAAATAAGCAGGCTTTGGGAGTAACCCATTACATGTAACCAGATTACGTAATCAGGAAGTATTTTTGAATGCAGATGGATACCTGATTTATAAACAAAAATACAGTGTGTGTTTTTGATTCATGTATTAAGGATAAACAGCATTTGTAAACTATTACTGATCATTTTTTGATATGAAATATCTTCTTCCCTAAGGTTACATTGTTAAGTAGAAAACATCCTATTGTTATTTATGTTATTTATTTTCTCTTTTTATTTGCATTGCATTTTATATTGAGGTATTCCAAAAGCACACTGAGAAAATGAAGCGTTGACTTGAATTAAATGTATCATGTCACATCACTGTATTAGGTTAGTTGAATGCAATAGTATTAAGTTGGACCTAATATTTTCCATTGATCTAAATCTTTTATATTTGGTACTCAGATGAGGTTACTGATTAATGTAACTAGTTACTGTAACGGATTACATTTCTGAAGTAAGTATCCCACACTAGAAATAAGGGAGGGAGGAGAGAGGAGGGAGATTGTTCCAAGTGAAAGGATGCCAGCCTGTACGTGTCAGCATTTCCTGGCTGGCAAGGAAAAAGCACCCCCCCCCCCCCTTTGGGTGAGCTGATGAGGCAGGGGGAGAGGTGAGGAGTATGGAGGGGGGGGGGGGGGGGACAACAGAGGTCTAGTTACACACAGTGTGCTAGGCTCCGACCAAAGGGAGTGTCTCGGGCCGATTCAGAACACTGCCCTGGCACCATGGAGACGACCGGCCTGTCACACATACACACACACACCCACACACACACACACACACACACACACACACACGCACACACACACACACACACACACACACACACACACATACGGACCCTCAAACAAAAACTCACAAAAAAAAACCTGTCCATCCCAATCCCTGCCTGGTGTACCCGGCCTGTCAGGAGCGGTGTGTCGGAATATTTATCAGCAGGGAAAACAGCTTGTCCTCGTTGCTGCTGTCATGTAAGCCAGAGGGGAGGGAGGGAGGGAGAGCAGGGGACACACAGATAGCAATGTGTGTGTGTGTGTGTGTGTGTGTGTGTGTGTGTGTGTGTGTGTGTGTGTGTGTGTGTGTGTGTGTGTGTGTGTGTGGTGTGTGTGTGTGTGTGTGTGTGTGTGTGTGTGTGTGTGTGTGTGTGTGTGTGTGTGTGTGTGTGTGTGTGTGTGTGTCTGGTGGTTGTCGATGTTTTAATAGGATGTGGCACAGTGTATCATCGGTGTGACATGATGGATATGAATCAAGCTGACTAATGATTGACTTCTTTGGGACGTTAATCTCAAGTCACCTCAGCGAACAAGCGTTTTTTTTAAATAAGATTTAAGTTAACCTCCCTTTACATAAAACATTAATGATGACGGCTTCAATTTAATTATAAGTGATTTAGTCCAACTTTTAGCATCATTGGTTTGTTCAATAAAAAAATGTAAACTCAAAAATGTGCAAAAATGTCATGGAAAGAAGTTCTGTTTACCATCAATTAAAAAAACAATGTAATAATGTGTTAGAATTAAGTTGGATAAGAAGGTGTAACAGAATTGGGTCATTATGTATAGGTTGGGGACTCAATTTCCAAACCTATAGATATCTGTCATATTAGTCAATATAACAGACTGTTAATAATGCTGTAGTGATACGGCTGATATACCACATTTTATGAAAAGTTTTTTTTAATTGGTTGTTTCTTTTTTAACTATGAATCATAAACTGGCCTAAGGATTTAGGTCACTGGAGGTCTGGATCTCTGGTTTACAGAGAATCCAGCTGAGCAAAGAAAACCATCTTTTGAATTGAATTTTGAATGCGGTTGAACTGATCTGAAGAAATCTCCTCAAGAGATTCCTTGGATATCTTTTTCACAAGAATAGGGCCGACTGACAACCTGAGTGTCTTCATCAAACCAAAGGCATATTCAACTAAGACACAACATTACAGCGTGTTTCACTTGAGCATTCAACAGATTCACCGTCAGTTGTCATCATGTGACATGTTTACATCCTCACTTTTCCTCGAGGAGGAGGAGGAGGAGGAGGAGGAGGAGGAGGAGGAGGAGGAGGAGAATCCTACCTGAACTTAAAGAGGCCCTATTATGATTTTTGGAGTTTCTCTTCCTGTAATGTGTTGCACAGGTTTTTGTGTCTGTCAATTGTCTGCAAAGGCTAAAATCCCTGTTTTCCCTCCAGAGGGAGTTTCTCTCCCACACACTCCATTGTAATTGATAGCATAAGGGGTGGGATATCTCTAAGCTGTTGACCAATCACAACAGAGCCGGCCAGCTAACCAATCAGAGCAGACTGGGCTGGTTATTTTTAATGTCCTCAACTCGATCATTAATCCCTGTGATGTTTCTCCAATTGTGCCATCGACTACTCTCTGTGATAAGTTTCTTACATTTTTTATCGAAAAAGTATCTGCTCTAAGGCTAGCCTATACTAGTGCTACCCCAGATCCTGCTCCCTTTCTGTGCCCTGCTGTCCTCGACCACTTTGGAGCCTGTATCCCTCTCTTCTCTCTCGGATGTAGTCAAGCACCTGCGGCCGACAAACTGCACCTCAGACAGGATTCCCTCTCGCCTTCTCAGAGATGTTTTTGAATCAGTTGGAGCAAGTGTTTTATTGCTTGTAAACACCTCTCTTAGCTCAGGATGTGTCCCAGCTGCCTTCAAACATGCCGTGGTCAAGCCACTATTTAAAAAGAAAAATCTCGACCCCTCCATTCTCCCAAATTTTAGGCCCATCTCCCAGCTACCCTTTTTATCTAAAGTCCTGGAGCTATGAGTCTACGCCCAGCTACAGTCGTTCTTAACATGGCATCCATGAAAAGTTTCAGTCTGGCTTTAAACCTATGCATTGCACTGAAACAGCCCTTTTAAGAGTTTTTAATGATCTGCTCTTAGCCGCCGACTCAGGCAGCCCAGCTGTCCTGGTGCTGTTGGACCTGACAGCTGCCTTTGACACTGTGGACCATAGCATCTTGTTGTCACGGCTTGAACAGTCCGCAGGCATCACAGGCTCTGCCCTTGCATGGTTCAGGTCCTACCTGACAGACCGTAACTTCTCAGTGCAGTTGGGTGCCTCCTCTGCCAAAGCCCCTCTTACCTGTGGGGTTCCCCAAGGCTCGATTCTGGGCCCCATCCTTTTTCTACTGTACATACTGCCCCTAGGTTCAATTCTCACAAAACACAACATCCCCTTCCACTGCTACGCCGACGATGTACAGATCTATCTGCCACTCAATTCAAATGACAACTTATTACAGCTATTGATGAACTGCTTAGCAGAGATCCAATCCTGGCTGAGCCAAAACTTCCTCACCCTCAACGAGAGCAAGACCGAGGTCATCTGTTTTGGACACCAACCTCCAGCCTCCCCGGTTGATATTCTGGGCTCCCTCAGTAAAAACATCCTCCCCTCTGTCATGAACCTTGACCTTCAATAGCGCTTTTACATTAAATAAGCAGGTCAGCACCGTAGTCAAGACCTGCTTTTTTAAATATGACTATTGGCCAAAACAAAGTCGTATTTATCTTTTAAAGACCTAGAAAGGGTTATTAACGCCTTTGTAACCACAAGGCTGGATTACTGCAACGCTCTATGTATGTGCACCAGGCCTATGTAGGTGGACCAGGCCTCAATTAGACGCCTGCAGCTAGTTCAGAATGCAGCTGCACGTCTTCTGACTGGCCATAAAAAGCGTGTCCACCCCAATTCTGGCCTCACTGCACTGGCTTCCAGTTCGGTTCAGAATAGATTTTAAAATCCTTTTATTTGTTTTTAAAGCCCTAAATGGGCTGGCTCCGGCCTATATAGCTGAACTCCACCATCGCTACACCCCAGCCAGAGCCTTAAGGTCGGCTGACCAGCTGCTGCTGATAGTGCCCAATACCAGGCACAAAACCCGAGGGAACCGAGCATTCGCAGCAGCTGGCCCCAGGCTCTGGAACACTCTGCCCCTCCATGTGAGGTCGGCCCAGACCTTAGGGGGTTTTAAATCTACACTTAAAACTCACTTCTTCTCTCTGGCCTTCTAGTCTGAGCGGAGCACGACTCCTGACATTTCTCTGTGTTTGATTTTTTATTTGTGCTGTTGTATTTTTTGTAAAGTATTTTTATTGTATGTACAGCACTGATTTGATTTGGTTTCAGACAGAGGGGGAAAAAAGGTGCTGCAGCACAGGAAATATGAGAAACATAAAGAGCTTTTTGAACATTAAAGCATGGAGGCATGTCCCAGTAGAGACACAGCATACAAATATAAACCTGAATATTAGCTGAATAAGTCCTCTTTACCAGATACTGCTAACTCAACAGGAACTACCAGATCTCAGTGATATATAATGTAAAAAAACATCAAGCCAACATACATAGAACAGTAGATATATTTACAACAGTGTAGTCGGTTAGAGACGTTTTTAAGAAAGTGGGGTGTAAAATGTAAGTGACCAAATGTTTTGTTTTCTGTTCCCATTGTGCCAATGCTTGGATCCTTATCTTCCCTGTTAAAAGCTCAATCGGGATATTGGAGGTTTGTTAAGAAATGTGTACTTATGTAATTGTACTGAAGGACCAACGATAAATAACCACCATATTCATCTATAAACTTGAAAATGGCTTCTGTACATTGTGCTTCAAATTGGGGCTCTCACTCGGCAGGTCACATCGGCAGCAGAGCGAGCACAAAATGATTCCTTCTGCTGCTTTGAATTTCCTCAGCCCCCAAACCGAGAAGTACACACGTCTACAGTCATAACAATATTTGGCTATTTTGGTTGATTGCCTTTCATGTGAGCTTCCAGTCCCGGCATGGTGCCTCGTCTGCCTGCAGCTTGCCGGCTTCAAAAGCTGCGCTGACCTCATTTCCCCGCCCCCCCGCTGCGACGGCCCGCTGCAGATGGTCAGGCACGCTCACAACAACACATTCTTGTTCCATTCACCTCCACTCTTTTGACGGCCAGTTAGGCAGCTCGTGTGTGTGTGTGTGTGTGTGTGTGTGTGTGTGTGTGTGTGTGTGTGTGTGTGTGTGTGTGTGTGTGTGTGTGTGTGTGTTTGTATGTGGGCAGGAAGATGAAACTGTAACAGACAGTTGTGTTATCGCTTGAAATGTGTTTTGTTATATACTGTAACAAACAGGGCTGCTGTGTGAAGAAAGGATGTGGGTGAAGGGAAGTGTATGGTGCCTTCTGTGGGTCGGATGAACACACTGTTGCTGTTGTGGGAAAGTTCACTGAATACTAGGTGAAAAATATACAAAAAGCTAAAAGAAAACGCATTTGACCCGATGTGCTCTCTATTATCCTTGAAATGTAAAAATAGCTCTGGCATCTTATTTGGTCGTGCCCACATTTGATTGGGTTTTCAGACAGATAACACGCAACAGTAGTATACAGAGTATCAGATTGGGCTTTAGGTGATACAAAAACAGGTAAGAAATACAAGTTTAGAGAAGGAGAGTAAACGGAGCACTTGTCTGGTAAAACAAAAAAGGCCACGAGCAAACAAAACAAACATGATAGGTCACCTCTGAAAGTTAGAAATGATCTTGATACATGGCAGTTGTAAATTAATGTTCACATATACTCGCACATATATTGAGTTCATAGCAGTAATACACCAATTAAGTCATTCTAGCAAATTAGGCGTGTAAGAGTTTGTCAGTCCGAGATAGTATCAAAGGTCATTTTATCAGTATATGCAAAACATGTTCCCCATGTCTTCTTAAAACTAGCAGACGACCCTCTCAGCGTATATCTCATTTTTTCCATATTAACAAAGAAAAAGACATCTCTAATCCAGTCCTGATGGGCAGGGGGAGCTGGGGATTTCCACTTGAGTAGAATCAAGCTTCTAGCTAAGAGGGTAACAACTGCTACTAAGTTCTTCTTATGGCATTGCTTAATGATGACTCCGAATAGGGCAGTGATTGCAGAAGGCTCGACAGAGATAAAGATAACCTGTGATATTGTATTGAATATTTCAGACCAAAAGTTATACAGAAAGGGGCAAGTCCAAAACATATAGATGTAGGTAGCCGGAGATTGACGGCATCTGTCGCAGTCATATATTTTGGATAACCTGACATTAGTTAAGTGATAGCGGTGAAGGACCTTACACTGAAGCAATCCATGCCGAGCAGAGATGGAGGAGGAGTGAACCCGTCTCAGACACTCATTCCAAATCTTCTTCAATTTCAAATTGTAAATCACCCTCCCATTGTGTTTGAATAGTGTGCAGTGAGACAGGGTTTAGAGAGTGGATGAGACCATACAAAACAGAGATATTGCCTTTCATAGTTGGTAGTGGAGTCAAAAAGGGGTCTACAATAGCAGCTGCTGGTAAGTTAGAAAAATTAGGGTATGTTTTTCTAGCAAAACTACGAATCTGTAAGAACCTGAAAAACGTTTAGGAAGATTAAACTTGTCGGAGAGCTGTTGGAAAGATGAGAGAATTGTATCTGCGTACAGGTCTTTTATTGATTTGATACCACAAGCATGCCAGGAGGAGAATGTTTCATCTGATAAGAGGGTTGAAAGAAAGTGTTCGCTGCTAGTGGAGCGAGGAAAGAGGGGGTCTGAAGGCTAAAATATCGCCGGAATTGTTTCCATATCTTCAGTGTTGATTTAACTATTACATTCTTTGAGTAGGGAGAGTCTGATACATTTAAAGGAGCAT
Organism: Harpagifer antarcticus; assembly: GCA_902827135.1. Taxonomy (NCBI): domain Eukaryota; kingdom Metazoa; phylum Chordata; class Actinopteri; order Perciformes; family Harpagiferidae; genus Harpagifer; species Harpagifer antarcticus. The sequence goes on from CADEHL010001125.1 coordinate 55,316, forward strand.
GCACAAGAGCAGATAGAGAGGCTGGCCTGGAAGAGGACGACTCCATTATTATCCATGTTGGAGGAGAATGGGAGCGCTCGAGATGAAGCCACAACTGAATTGCTCTCAAGTTAGAGGCCCAGTAGTAACATTTTTTATTTGGCAAAGCCATTCCCCCAAGTAGTGTTGGCCTCTGAAGCAAGGCTTTACGGAGTCTTGGCATCTTCCTGTTCCAGATTAATTCAGATATTAATTTATCAATCTTACAAAAGAAAGACAGCGGAATAAAAATGGCTAAGCATTGAAAAATATGTTCATTTGGGGGGTTTTCAAACTAAATTGAGCAGGTGTTTGGGATAGATATACCTCTAAATAAATATAATTTTGTTCTGGGATCAGACTATAATTATGGATGCAAACATCGGCATTCTAAAAATGTATTGTATGCTCTACAATATTACGAAAAAAAGTTTGGATGTAGTCCCCATGGATTTGCTATTTAGGTTTCATTACTCATTTCAATCTTCATTTAATTAAATGCTAAATGCAGTAGGTGGAAACCTGAGTTACTAAACAAAAATGGTGTGTATGCTTTTCATTTTTGAGTTAAGCTAAGAAAAAAAATGTTTAGTTTTAATTTGTTTTATATTTAGTAGGTGAACCTATATGTTCATAAAATAGTGTGTGTGAGCCTAACTGTGTGTATTCAACTAAAACGGAGCATTTCTGTCGGCTCAGATGTTCTGGTGTAGAGGCTACTGCCTGAATATGCTTCATCAAAGACAGGTTTCCTATAAATGAAATCATTATTTATCCCATTTTAAATATCTTGGTTTCTTCTTGTTTACATTGTTCTGTCGTCTTCTTTAATGCACCAAAGAACTGATAGTTCCATACATACACTTTAGGTAACTAGTATAGTGGATATGGAATACATTGTTAAAGTAACCCTTACGCTCGTTAAAGATATTGGGGTAACAAATATAAGAGAATAAATACTCAAATTTGATAAATGAAAAAGTTTTATGTCTTATATATATGTATGTTGAATTGTTGAAAGGAGCCCAGGACTTATGGTTTTCATTACCTACGCGATAGCTGTGCGTATGACAATAAAGCTTTAGAATCTTTTAAAAGTTTGTGACTTCTGCTCTTTTTTTGTGTGTCTAGGTCCATTTGTGTCGTGTGGGTTTCTGTAAATGATGTCCCAAGTATAGGTCTTAGTAGTGAATCATCCTTTGAATGTTGAAAATACAAATATGGAACATAAAAAAGCGTATTTAATTTGAACTCATGTTTCTTGTGTCTTTGAGATGACACCATAACATCCCGGCCTGTCACCTTCCTCATCAGTATTTCTGGCCTGTGTACCTCGTGTCAGTCACAGAACAGAGATTGACTGGTTAATTATACACACACACATATACATATAAACACACACACACCGCTACGCACGGAGAGGCCTGCACCATCGATGTTGTCATGAGGTGATTGAGGTTTTAATTAAAGTGAGAGACCGTGGGGATACACACATATCCTCGGTCACAGTAACTCATACAAAGAGCTCCACAGTCCGGTCTGCTGGGGGGGGGGCACTATCACTAAACACACACAAGCTACATTCAGAAAGAGTGGGGGGGGGGGGTCTGTTTTTATTAGTAGCATTTACACCCAGTATGCCTCCGGTCACCAGGCAAGTCCAGTGTACATCCATCAGGTCAATGCTAAATTACATACATTCAGAATTGTTCCCATAAATCCCATTACACACTTTTGAATTGTCATCATTATCATGTCAATAGTTTTGACCACCAAACCTAATCAGTTCATCATTGAGTGATCCTTTTCAAGTGGACCTTTCTCCCAATTGATTTCATTAAAAAGTGTTCCTGAGAAAAACAAGACAATAACGCTGATGTTCAGGTGTATATCAGTATGTAGTGTCTCTACTTTAAAGAGTCCTCTCCTGCTGATGTTCAGGTGTATATCAGTATGTAGTGTCTCTAGTTTAAAGAGTCCTCTCCTGCTGATGTTCAGGTGTATATCAGTATGTAGTGTCTCTACTTTAAAGAGTCCTCTCCTGCTGATGTTCAGGTGTATATCAGTATGTAGTGTCTCTAGTTTAAAGAGTCCTCTCCTGCTGATGTTCAGGTGTATATCAGTATGTAGTGTCTCTAGTTTAAAGAGTCCTCTCCTGCTGATGTTCAGGTGTATATCAGCATGTAGTGTCTCTACTTTAAAGAGTCCTCTCCTGCTGATGTTCAGGTGTATATCAGCATGTAGTGTCTCTACTTTAAAGAGTCCTCTCCTGCTGATGTTCAGGTGTATATCAGCATGTAGTGTCTCTACTTTAAAGAGTCCTCTCCTGCTGATGTTCAGGTGTATATCAGTATGTAGTGTCTCTACTTTAAAGAGTCCTCTCCTGCTGATGTTCAGGTGTATATCAGCATGTAGTGTCTCTACTTTAAAGAGTCCTCTCCTGCTGATGTTCAGGTGTATATCAGTATGTAGTGTCTCTACTTTAAAGAGTCCTCTCCTGCTGATGTTTAGGTGTATATCAGTATGTAGTGTCTCTACTTTAAAGAGTCCTCTCCTGCTGATGTTTAGGTGTATATCAGTATGTAGTGTCTCTACTTTAAAGAGTCCTCTCCTGCTGATGTTCAGGTGTATATCAGTATGTAGTGTCTCCACTTTAAAGAGTCCTCTCCTGCTGATGTTCAGGTGTATATCAGTATGTAGTGTCTCTAGTTTAAAAAGTCCTCTCCTGCTGATGTTCAGGTGTATATCAGTATGTAGTGTCTCTACTTTAAAGAGTCCTCTCCTGCTGATGTTCAGGTGTATATCAGTATGTAGTGTCTCTACATGTCTCCATGCTTTAAAGTTCAAAAAGCTCTTTATTCGTCTCATACTGCCTGTGTTGCAGTACCTCTTTTCACCCTCTGTCTGAAACCAGAGTCCAGTCTACTCTGATTGGTAAACTGACCGGCTCTGTTGTGATTGGTCAACAGCTAAGAGATGTCCCCCCCCTTATCCTCATCCATCCTATCATGTACAATGTGTTGGAGCGCTAGCCAATAGAAGCACAAATGTTGCATCATATTGTCATTATTTTACAAAAGTAAACATAGGACATAGAGACGTTTTAGGCAGAGGGGGGGGAGTGGGAGACAAACACAGGAATTTAAGCCATCGCAGACCATTAACATGCACAAAAACAACAAACTTCAGGTAAAGAACAACTAAAAAAAGGAAAATAGGGCCCCTGTAAAAACCAAACTGTCGCTATGGCCAGTGCTGAGTGTATTCCTGCTGTTTGTACCTTGCAGGACACCATAGTTCTTGTTTCCACATTAGTTCAGGTTCACTTTGCACTACCCCTAAAGCTGAGCACTATTATAACCTGCCTACGTAATCAGAAAATATCAGTGCTCTAATAACTTTTAAAATGAATCTTTTCATACTGTTTTTTAGATATCAGTCCAGAGCTGACTCAGCAGAGTGTCCTCGCCCTGCAGGGCAGACATAACCTTTAACAGGTCTCAGTTCTGAACAATCCAAAACACTGACAATGATGGTGTTTTACACTCCGGCTGCAGAGATGCAAAGTCACAGCAGAGGTTTTAACACAAATATGCACTCTGATGCAGGGCCGGACTGGGACAATAAGTCAGGCTGGGAATTATACACCCAGCCAGGCCACTACCAGTTTTCTTTTGTGCCATTTTTCTGGATTTATTTGTCAATATTTACAGCGTTGCTGCCCATAATGATAGCCCTCTAGTTTAAATCTACTACCCCACAATAAACATATGGACATGGATTACTATTTTAAAAAATTGTGAAAATCTATTTAGGAATCTATCAATGTGAACATATTTTAACTGGGGGTGGACCTCAAATCCTATAGGGGGGTCCGGGGGCATGCTCCCCCGGTAAGATTTTTTTTTAATTGTTGGACTTAAATGCATCAATCTGGTGCACTTTGAGGGGGAAATAAAGAGACTACACCTATATGAAACAGAACTGTATACATTTAAATAATCAGAAAATCATAATAACATGGCCAGAACCAATAACATACCATATCCAATATGAAAAAACATTGAAACTTGTTTATTTGTTTTTGGTTCATTTATAGTTGTGAGTGTCTGTGCTCCTGAATCAGCCTCACCCGTCTCCCCCCTCTCCCCCCAGCTCCTCTTTGAGGCAGCAGCAAAGACTAGTTTTAGCTCTCAACAAGTTTTTCAAGTTTATCTTACTTTTTTTCACCTAGTTAACATTTTTTTTATTATTATTCATCCATATTTTACTAATCACTCCCCCTCAAATGGAAATATGTGTTTACATAAATGGTGACCAAACCGTTTGAGACCCACAAAGAACTTAGACTAAGTGAACTATCTAAACACTCAGAGTCCTTTACCTCACGTGAGCTGTAGTTATCAGCCTCTCAGTCTGACAGGAGAGGACTCTACACCACCTTGTTGACAGCTCATTATATCCGTTAGCGCCGCTAGCTAGCACCAGATGCTAACAACAACAATACACGTAACCGGTGCGCACGCTTTCTCTCGCTCGCTCGCGCCCGCCACACATACACACACCCTCCCGAGCTTGAATGACACACAGAGACCAATCGAGGGCATTAGTATGATCTGTATGAAAGTGGCCATGTCGGCAGACCACATCATGTAGACAGCCAGTCACCCTCTGTGAGGCAGAGTCAGACCCACATTTGCGCAGCGTTGCGTTCACAATACATACATAAAAAAAAAAAATCCTCAGGTCAGCAGGCCACTTAACAGGCCAGGCCATCGGGAAACCTCCCGGTCCTCCCGATGAGTCATTCTGATTGGCAGATGGCACTTTTTGACCAATGAACGTGTAGTGTTGACCTTTAACCTCTATAGAAGTGTTGGACCTGGCGGACAGGGGAAGATGATAAACTGCCCCGTTACTGAGCTTCCCCCAAATGATAGAGCTCAACATCAAAGCCAGTTCTGTTACAATAGGACACAATGTCAAAGGCAGTGGCACCAAGATGGAAAAGTGGCTAATAGTATGCCTTTATGGTTAAGCGACATATACACTTTTCTAATGGCAGGTTCCGCTTATATTAGTAGGCAACTGTCAGAAAGTCACAACATTACTGTCCCCTCTTGCATATATCCCATAAATGTATTTTTTTTCGGTTCTCTTGATATTGTGATGTGATGCTGGTGTCTAAAACAGCTGACCCCACAATGAAAGAAACACATACTCATGCACATCAAGTATGATAAATAAAAGGTCCCAGGTATACTATAATTTACTGGAACGTTTATATAATGTGTGATTGTGTTTTATTATTAAACATGCTCACATAATGTAAGTATAATTTGCTTAGTTAGTTATTCATTATTTATTCGGACGGGCTAAGATGTGAGACAAGAGTAACTACATGTTATACAATCCTTTACTATGATACATGAAGAGACAAACATTTTTATTTATGGGTGAACTGGTGTGTTAGCCCGACAGCGATCTACTAGTTTGTAGTGGCTGCTGACATCCAAATGCTATATTCTATCGGAACACATCACCAACACTTATGGAATGGGCATATGCTGTGAACCATTGAGTCATACCATCAGCCACTTTTCAATCGTTACCTCACTCGGAAAAAGTACACATTGCACGGAGCAAAGGCTAGGAGCAGGCACGTGCAGAGGAAGTTAGAGGGGCAGGGACATAAATCATAAAAAGGGCACGGTGGCCATTTTTGTTACTAATAAATAGAAATGAGGGTAGTGAAAAAACTGCTAAATTACAGTTTATAATGACCAATACATTTCTGTTTGCGGATATGTAACCAAGGTCACTAAGGGTTAACCACACAGCAGTGCATTGTTACAGAGTTTTCATCACATGAGTGTCTAAGCCAATCAGAATGCAGGTTCAGCAGCACTGTAGGTGAGGTAGACTGTAAACGCAGAGACGAGGAAAAAACAAATGTACATTAAAAAAAAGAGCAGTTCTCTAATAGGAGTGCAAAAAGGCAGGAGCTCAAGCCCACTTTGACGTGTGTCTGTGCACGTGGCTGGCTATGCATTACCGTACAAACAAAGGAGCAGATTACCAAGTCTACGTTTTAAAACCAGATCCTAAATGTCATGTTTATGTATTCGCAAAAGCACATTGAAGTAATTCTTCCATTGGATAGCCAGTTACAGTGCGTGATCAATACAATTCAGCAGCTCTTGGAAGATCTCTTCCTACTGTACAAACAAATGCAGACAATCTGTGCCTAACGATGGTGGAGCAGAGGAGAGAGCGGGCGACGTTCTCGTGGACAAGGTCAATCACCGTCCAATCTGAATATTCCCCGTACACACACACTGGTAATGTCTTTGCACGGCTACATTGGATATTGAACCATCTCATCAGTGCCAATGAGCATGTACACACAATGAATACCCAGCATGCCTTTCCATCCGGAGGCCCCGCTGCTCTCACCTCTCAATGACTCCATAAAACAGTTGCGTGGAAGAAAAGCCAACACTCATTGGCTGCGGTGCTTATAACTGTGTGATGGAGGACATAGTGTAGGAGGAGCGGATGGCACATTTCCTTGTTTTTAAATGAGCTATGTTGTCTATGTTCCGTCTGTTAAGCCTATTGTCTGTCTTTACGTGCTTTGCTGACTTTGTCTAAATTGTTATCACCCTCTTAAGGACAATTTGTTCTCCATATAAAAGGAGCAGAACGTCATTGTGTGGGTTGTGGCTGCTTTTTGACTGCTATGTGTGTTCACAGTTGATTTAGACTAGAGTTGTGGGGTAATGTATTTTTTAGGTGATCCCGGAAGTTAGCATCACAAGTGCTCCCTCCACAAAATAATAGTCGTGTGTTAGAAAAATACATGTATTTATTATTCTTGTAAGAATGGAAATAGTTATCACACACAGCATATGGTACAACAGTGTCCTTGACTTACACAGTCACGAGATGCAGGAATACCGGTTCAAAGCAGTATACAATGCATTACACCAGGCACAAAAAAGTTTCACAAACTGCACACATTCATCGAAAAACTTTACATTATTTTGGGCTGGTTTCCTAATCCTACTGTTCATCAGACTTATTTTGCCGTCAGTGCATTTAGCAAAGAGATGACTGCAGGCTTTGTTAGACAGCAGATTCATTTAACATGGCAACCAAAGGTTAGCAATTATCCACACTTTACTACATCATCTTGTACACTAATACAGTACAACTGAGGGTAACATTCAAAGTTGGTATCAAATGTTAAATGTTGAAATTTCAATAAAAGAGTCTGCTTTGAGGTTTTTCTTAAATAAAGTGGTATATTGGGTCACAATCAGCCTTTCAATATGTTGCCCAAAAGCTGATGAAATCCATTTCCACACAGTGTTGACATGTCTCACCTAAAGAGCCAAAGAGATATATTTAAAAATGTTAAGTATATGTCTCCTACTGTCCCTGCTCAAGTACCTACATGTAAATCTGAGCTCGATACAACCGCATGATATCAGACTAAACAAAGCTGCTTTTTCTGAGCTGGTAGTTCACCTGGGCCAGATACTAAATCTACAGTAACATTGTTTGCAAGTCTTCACTCTGATTACTTTCATGAGCACAAGGTCTAAGCAGAGTAATTGTGTATAACCCAGTCTTGACATGATGTTACAGTTCAGCCTTGGGGTTTGGAAGTCTACTCCACGATAGCATTTCACTGAGAGTACAATGTGTGTGTGCGAGTGGTTTCCTCTGCGAGCAGCCAGGCAGTAACTGAACAGTAACATGCTGACCATATCAACATAAGATATGTCACAAAGCTTGTCTCAGCCTCTGATTTTACACACATTCTCACTTTCCCACCCCTCTGCATTGCCCTGCATGCACCAGATGCCCTCAGACCTTCCCACCTGTGCCGGTCACATGATCAGCAGCTGATTCCACCGTGACTCAGCAGCCCTGCAGGTTATAACCGCTCTATTTCCACTGATCTTCTGCCAGATTAGAAGTCAGAACCCGAATATGAACCTGTATCTTTAACCCTTTAATCTGAAACCTCCACCTGCATGCCTGCAATATTATACATCTCCACTTTGTCAATAAATCACAATTATTGTCTTTTTTGGACTACCTGCATTTGGCTCCTTCCTCACACTCACCTGCTTGACATATTATCTACCTCCAAATTGTACAAGCAGAGCAGCCTCAGAGCACAGAGAGTGAGAGCATGATGGAGGGTGATGCGGAGAGAGAAATCACCTGCGAAAAGTTCTTCTCTCCCTTTAATATGAATTCAGGCAAAGCCAATTCATCAATATGGTGTGAATGAAAAAGCAGTGCAAAGAAATTATCTGTAGCCAAAGAGAGAGGGAAGGCGAGGGCCCAGGTGAGACGAGGGAGAGCAGTACGTTTGCCAGAGCTGCAGAAACAATTAATGTCGGAGGCAGGGCCAGGCCCAAGGTTCATTAACCCCCAGGCAAGGCCCTGTCTCCTGGGTTGCTGCCTGCCCAAATGACCCTTGAATGCCAAGTAGCTCCATCAGCCTGGAGCTAACGGATCACAGCTACTGGGACTTAACAGGAAGACCAATAATGTCAGAAAAAAGTCACAAACACACACACCCAACCTCTAACCTTAACGCATGAATCCTTTTTCCAAACCACGCCCACTTCCGCACGACGAAAACATCGACATAGCATCAGAGCGTCACACACAGGGTTTGAATATGACAGCTACAGTGGCTCTTTAGAGCATCTTTTTTTTGTAGAATGAGGAAAAATAGCCCTTTTCAAAATGACTGACTATCACAGTTACACAGAGGTGAGGTCATGTGAATTCATCTTTAAATATAAGTTCACCACAGATAAACTGGCAAACAATATGCAGCCTAATATTCTACTACATCAATAGTGACAGCCCATTTGCTCTTACGCTGACTGCTATGTTAGTTGCTACAGTGTGCATCTCCAGAGCTGTAGTCCATCCACCCCCCAACAAGAGCAGAAGTCATATATCTTGAGCATTATTTAGAGGCAGCCGTGCTGCCCCATCAAGGCTTTTGTCATGTGGAAGTGGCCGTGGTTAAATATAAACTGAGTTGGAAAACGACCCTAGCCCCATTTTTCACTTTGGTAAGTACAGTATGTCCTGTCGGTGTGATTCTATCATTTCTACAGGACCTGATTGATAAACACAGAGCTTTCTCTTCGATCAAAGTGTACCTGGTTGCTATTGCTGCATGCCATGTGGGCTTTGAGGGAAAGACGGCTAGCCAACATCCCTTGGTCTGCCGTTTTATGAAAGGGGCTCGCAGGCTCCTCCCTGTTTCCAGGTCACTGATGCCTTTATGGGACTTGGCAGTGGTTTTAGATGGGCTCACTCGACCTCCATTTGAACCCCTGGAAGAAGCTGACATGAAACACCTGTCACTGAAGACAGTGTTGTTACTGGCTCTGGCATCTGCCAAGCGAGTCAGAGACATTCATGCGCTCTCTGTACATCCTTCATGCACTCAGTTTGCCCCGGGGCAAACGAGAGTGTTGCTGAAGCCCAACCCTGCCTTTGTACCTAAGGTGGTTGGCTCATGTACCCCCATTGACATTGAAGCATTTCCTCCGCCACTGTGTTCCTCTGAAGAACAGCGGCCGAATTTGCTGTGTCCAGTCCATGCTTTACGCACCTATATGGACAGGTCAAAAGAGTTTCGATGCAATGACCAACTCTTTGTATCCTGGGCTAACCCTCATAAGGGCAAGCCCGTTACCAGGCAACGGCTCTCCCACTGGATTGTGGAAGCGATAGCTCTGGCTTATACGAGTCAGGGTTTGCAGGCACCAACGGGCCTGCGTGCTCATTCTACTCGTGGAGTGGCTACATCCTGGGCTTTGTTCAAGGGTGTTTCCATCCAAGACATTTGTGCAGCAGCGAGCTGGTCCTCACTGCTCACTTTTGTCCGCTTTTACAGGCTAGATGTCTCTGCTCCAAGTGTGGCCCGCGCAGTGCTGGCCCCCGTGTTGAGACAGGGTTCTACCTGTTCGAGATAAGCATGTCTAGCAATACGGGAGTCTCAATATCCCATAGTGAGACATCGAACGGAGTGTTATGAAAGAGAACTATAGGTTACTTACGTAACCCCAGTTCTCAGAGTAACATGAAGTGAGATGTCTCACCAGACGGGCCTTCTTGCTAAGGCAAAGCGAGAAGAGGTGCTTATTTTGAATGACGCTGGGACGTAGCGCAAGCTACTTAAAGGGTGGGTGGATTCCCTGACGTAGACGTCAAGATCACCAGCCAATCAGGATTGGCGTAATGAGATTGATGCTTCTGTTTGCATACGCGTTATGGCGCATCCCATAGTGAGACAGCTCATCTCATGTTACTCTGAGAACTGGGGTTACGTAAGTAACCTATAGTTTTAGTCTTACTGGCTTGTCCTTCATCCTCCACCGCATCAATCCCTCTTTTCACCTTGTTTATCCACACCATCACAATTACTGGGCTTAATAAAAAAGCTTCGGACGATCAGCTGCCGTGACATTTTGCGATTGCTAAAGCCGGTTAAACAACGAGGTAATCAACGAGGTCAAAAACAAGACTAGACAATAGCTACTTAATATGCACACACTCGCCACCAACTGGACAGGGGTGAGAATGACTAAATAATAGTTACATACTACAGTAGAGTACAGTAGATCACCCTCAGTCTACCTGGCCACTAAGGATGTAATATAATGTGGGCCGCTGGTGGACATTTTGGAGCTGTTCCGAGTTGTGTTTTCCTTCATTGTTAGAAAAAATCCATCGTTGACGGAAATTATTCGGTTAACAAGACCTCTGGCCTTGGGTCTTTAGTAGGGATGTAACGATACCAAAAACTCACGGTACGATAATATTGGGATAAAAAGTCCACGGTACGATATTTATCGCGATATTGAAAAATAAAGGAAAAACATTTGAATAGAATAAATCAAGTTTCACTTTAGTTTTTCAAGTAACTCAACTCTAACTCACTAACTCACTCACTCAGCATCATCAAGGTTATCTTGTAGGAATATGAGCATGTCCACATTTCCAGGTAGAAGCTGGGATGTTTGGGCGTTTACAAAATCCCCTGCTGTGGAAACAACTCTCTTGCTTGGTACTGATGTTGCTGGGACAGAGAGATATGCTTTGGCCATGGGTGACAGCAGTGGGTCAAACTGTGCATTGTCTCTCCACCACTTCAAAAACAATACCGTTTTTGCCAAGAAGGTGAGGCTTATTGACAGAGATATAAATATACTGTTGGTACTTGTTAATATCTCTAGGTATGTACATGTAGCCCTGTAAATACGATGTCCTTTTGTGTTATCTGTTTTAGGTTCATGTTGTAACCTACTTGCTGCCATGTTGGACAGGTCTCCCTTGAAAAAGAGATCGATGATCTCAATGGGACCATCTAGTTAAATAAAGGTTTAAAATGTTTTGTCAGTCTCACGACGGTATTGAGACATTTATTTACCGCGATATTCAATATATCGTTACATCCCTAGTCTTTAGCAATCTGGGACTGCATTACACTCTGTCTAATTACTTCAGTTTATTCAATTAAGAACTTTTTGTATCTCTTGTATGCTCAGTCTGTAAAACTGTTGTAAAAAATAATACAATTATTGTATTTACAAAGCTTTTATAACAGTTTAACCAGCATCTGCCTGACTCCTGTAACCTTTTGACCTCTGCATTGACCTTGTTCTGTTTGTTTTAATACACAGACCTAACCTAACACCCAGCTGTAGCGTGTGGTGTCAGAGCAGCAGACATTTATCTTCCCTTCTAACAAGACTTTAGTGAAGATACTCTCTCAGGTGTTGCAGTAGAATATTTGAATGTATTAATGATTTGGGTAAAACTGTAAGCTGGATTTTGAGGCAAGCACATGTGACTTCAGAGAGACCATATGGACTTTTGAGGACAAAGGGCCATGGGGGGGAAGGTGGCCGCATGTCTTGACTTGCACTGTATGCAAATGCTCTCGCCACCTGTGAGTGGGGGAACTTAAGATTTGAGGTGTTGGGGATATTTGGGCTGCCAATCAAATTGGGGGGATCAGAGACCCCTCCCATTGCTTAAGCATAAATACAGAAGACACAACTGGATTCAGTCTCTTTCTGCTGGCTGGCTGACGTGATCACCAGGTAATTTGGGTTCCCAAGTATATTGTATTGCATGTATATTGTATTGTATGTATTATTGTATTGAATGTAATGATTTCTGGTGCATTGTAATATTGCCATTAAAGTAGAGTATTCTTGACTTGGTGGCACTGAATTCCTTCCATATAAAACAGCTCTAGACGGACGCGGAGATATTTGAAACGTGGAGCGTAAATCCCTTTCAATATCTAACAGTGTCCAGGTTCAAGTTAAAATTACAGTTTGGGGGAATGTAATTTGACACCTGATTAATTTTGAGTCCTTACAACATTGAAGTTCTGACCTTGCCTTTGTAAAAAAACTCATTTGCATTGGTGGAGCAGAGACAGGCTTCTAATTAGCAGCAGTGATTAACTGGTAATTGAAGAGGGGGTTCAGACCAGGGCGAGGTAGAAGGAGGAGAGAAGGGAGCGCCAAAGAAAAGTCAAATATGAAACAATGATAGAAAACTATATTTTATAAGAAAAAGTAAAATTAGGTTTGAGAGTGTGTGTGTGTGTGTGTGTGGGTGTGTGTGTGTGTGTGTGTGTGTGTGTGTGTGTGTGTGTGTGTGTGTGTGTGTGTGTGTGTGTGTGTGTGTGTGTGTACCTGTGGCTGCCTGTGTGCTGACTTGGCTGCAGTGTGTTGTGAATGTTAAACAGAGTGGTATGGGCCATGGCGTCCAGACCTGCTGATTAATGTTGACACAGTGAGGAGAGGCCAGCCTGTTGACATCCATTACTGCTCTGTGCTTAACGAGGCCAGCGCCTCAGAGACACCCATCACACCAGACCGACCCCCCCCCCCCGCCCCCCCCCCCACACACACACACACTGACATTAATGCTGTGCCTCTGGGGGAAAACAACATGTACAACTATGATCTGTTTACACACACACCAAAAATGCTCATACCGGTACTCAATCCCTAGGAATTCAGCTGCAAACCATTTTAAACCAACATTAAAGATCAGAACGGGAAAAAGTGTGTCCTTTATGCAGTGAGACCACAAGTACCGTTATGGAGATTAAGGTGGGAAATGTAGTGCACTCTCAATCCAGACACCAGCGTGTATGTTCTTTGTCAAACGTTTAAAAAAGTCTAACCATGACCCTATTATGGCGTTATATATATTTATTTAAGCTACCCACAAGATGCCAGGTTATTTCAACATCTCACACTTGTTGCAAATTATTTGTATGTACTGGAAGGCTTGGACAAAATCAATGAGTATTAAATGTTGTCTACAAGAATGTTAAATAGTCATTAAAAATGAATAAAAGGTACAAATTGAGAAACTAGTTTTAATTGTTTTGTACACATTGTTTTTTTGTTTTGATTCACATGATATCGAGTCACATTACTCAGAGTTTTAAAAGTCTGTTTTAATCATGAGCAAATAAAAAAACTACAGTAGAGACTCATAAATATTTAATTTAGTCAACATAAAAGAGTGTGATTGTGAACTTGTGATTATAAGTGTTTTTAATGCATGTACAGCACTTTGGCTCGACCAAAAATCGCTTTTAAATGTGCTTTATAAATAAAACCTGATTTGATTTGATTTGATTTGAACTAATGTTCTGTTTTTACTATTTCTAGTTCTGTGAACTTAATCCCTTGGGTGAGGTAACTGAAAAGTTTAAGTCAGTAACTGAAGATATTTTGTTATATTTGACTTATCAAACACTTTAATTTAGCTGTAATGAAAAGCTACATATAGTATATACAGTATTGAAAATATTTAGTCTCTTAAAAAAAGGACATTCATCAACTTCAAAGAATTAAGACAATCAATAGATGCCTAATTTTTTGAGTTTTGCTAACTTCTTCAGGTTTACGATTCCTCTATTTAAGATTGTATACCACTGATCTGCCAAATTCTGGAAATGGGTTGTGAGGAACAATAATATATTACTATCTAAACAGAAATAAAACTAAAGTAACCATCTTGTAGTTGTTATTCTGCCAACTAGATACTAGAGCAGCTCTGCTCATGTCTGTCCCACATGTCCTCACTTAATCTTATCTCCGTGGACATTTGTGTAACATTGTGATAGTTGGCAGACAAACTCTTGAGAGATAGAAACTTGTTTTGTGTAGTCAAAGCGACATTGAGCTTTAACCTCAAAAGTCGAATAAGTTCATTTGTGTTGTGGTTTGCCCAGAGACACAATAATGCCCAGGCTGTAAAAATAAAACCTGATGAATTGAATGCAGTTATGCTGGTTTATTCAAACAGGGCAATGTTTTTAAATGAAAATGACGCTGCTAGATTGGAGGTGTACTCCATTTACACAAACCACACATATGTCTTACTTGCTAAACACAAAAAGAAGATTCAAAGAAACGGATCGAATGCTGAGCACAGTTTTCACCACACACACACTCCTATCAATCATCTGCACTGCCATCCACTTCATCTGCCCCCCCCCCCCCCCCCCCCCCGGCCCAGCAGGGGGTCCGATAGGTCTTTGATTGCTCTAAGTACATTTGGCTCTCTCTTTTCTCTACCTGCTCTCAGCCCCTTTTGTGTCACGTCAGACAGAGTGTGTTGTAAAATTACTATCTGCTGGATGGCATCACTGACAACTGCCGAGTCCCTGAACCTCACAAGCCCCCCACCCCCCTCATCACCACAAAGACTCGATCTGCTCTTTGAAGGAGGCCCAGTCTTAAAGGCAGTGGTGGTTCCTACTCCACCTCCCGCTCCGACACAATCTGACTCTCAATCAGCGCTGGAGAAGCTTTTAAACCTGAACCTGCAGCCACTTCAAAGAGCCCCCACACCCTGAGTTAAAGTGGCGTTAACACTGAAGCAAATGTGAATAGAACTCAATTACCTGCTGGAGAGTGGTAATGGAGAGGATTGTGGGAAGGGGAGCAGGCAGAGTCCTGTGGTGGGTAACACTACTATAAAAAAAACGTTATAAAGGTTTAAGATAAGATTCTGGTTCCTAAAGAGGAGTGATCAAGGAGTTTTTGATGAAATAAGATCGAACTGACACAGGTGTTCTATCATGCAAGATTATTGGTGGCCAACAACTCCAACTCCAGGACCTATTCTTCCAATCTACAACCATTTCAATGTTTTTAAGGAATACTAACATTGAAGGCTCAAACGTCAACCCATCTATCTTCAAACCCACCCACTCCTTCCTAACACATCACAAAAACTGCTTTTTACCACCTAAAGGACATTGTCTGCCTTCGACCCTCACTCTACTTTTCCGCTGCTGAAGCCCTCATCCACGCCCTGCCACTTCCCGACTTGGCTACTGCTATAGCATCCTCTCCACGTTCTGTATTTATCTCTGTTAGGTTTCTAATTTATTTTATTTCATCTTTGTTTGTTGTGTAAATTGCTTTTGTAAAGCGACTTACCTAGAAGTGAGTACCTAGAAAAGTGTTATAACATGTATTATTAATAATATTACTTAAAAGGTGGGGTAGGTAATTTTGGAGAAACCAGCTCGAGTGCGCTAGAATTTGAAAATACACAACCGGAAAAAATCTGCCACTTCCTCACAGAGCCCCTCCTCCAACACACAGGAACGTGCACATGACCAATGAGGGCACGAGATAAGTTTGTGCACAGATGGAAGGCTGACAGGCAGGTAGCCCATCCAGTTACTTTAGCCGGCTCAGATGATTGGTCGTGCTTTTTACAGTACTACGGCTTCCACAGGTGACATTTTGTTATGGATTTTTTGTCAAAGCATTTCAGATATTCATTACTATCCGGATGTTAAGAGCATTCTATGGAATATAACAAAAAGTGTTTCTGAAATAAATTACATACCCCACCTTTAAGTACTATTTTGACAACTAGTACTTACACTATACTCCACTACTCAGTTACTTTTTACATATGAAGACACATGATATATGATAAGATGCATTAATGAAATGTAGTATTTTACAAAGCAAATTATTAGTAAACTGACCGCACATTGAACAACGTTAAAATACTCCTACATATATTTGTTAGTTATAAATACAGGATGTTATTCTAATAACATACTGTAAAAAACACATTATACATGTACATACTGAGAACTTTTACCTTAGATACTTGAATTACACTTTGCTCATAATACTTCTTTACTTCTACTAGAGTAACATTTTCAATTCAGGGCTTTTACTTGAAACTGAACTCTTAACCTGTTAAAACCCAAGCCTGTTTTTCAGGTCTCAGGCTCGAAAATAACATGCCCAGAACAAATGACCATATCTTCACTTCTCAAAGGGGTGTTTGAATCATCCTTTTTCTCAAAGCAATGGTACACCTATGAGTTGGATGTAGAAAAGTCTGAATCCCATTACTTATAGTGAAAACCACCCTTGAATGATGTAGACAAAAAGCTTTAGGAATTCAAACTATAGGGTGCCGACAGCTGAAATCAGTATGTTGTTACTTCGGCATCATTTTGAAACGTGTATTACAATTAAATCACGGTAAAATATGTTCATTTTGTTGTAGTTGATTTCTACCACAGTATTTACATGGTTATAAGCCCCGCCCCCTCTCCAGCGCGTCCTGTTTGAATGACGGGAGTAAACACATCTGACAACCGCGGTGAAACTCCAGCGATTAGAGCAATGCAAATATTCGCATCGCCATGGCTGCCGTGAAATTCCGACCCTGCCTGAGACACAGTTTTGTGAATATTGTTGTGTTTTGCCCCCGCCAGCGGGGGCATGGAGTTTAACAGGTTAAAGACCATAATATTGTACTTTTACTTGAATAAAGAATCCGACTACTTCTTCCAACACTGTTCATTTATTTATTTTGAGTACTGATACTGAGTACTGCGTCGTTCTCGCGTCCAGGAGAGAAGCTTAAAATAAGGAGACTAATGGAGTCTCTGAAAAGGTTCAAATTGGTTACTTTAATTAAATAGCGTGGTAATGAAACAAACAGAAGGTAGTTGGAGAGAGCAGCTGCAGCTGTTGTCTCGCAGTCGTTCCGGTGGAAAGAGGCTGAGACACGTTGGTTCTTCCCGCTTGCATCTCCCCTTCGCTCCTCCTCTCTGGGGGCTGTGATGTGGGGTTCCACCCTCCTTCCTCCAATGTCCGATATCACGCATAACAGAAGATTTAGACGTTGTGTATTTATTGCATAACTACACACGACTTTTCTCCTCATGGACTCATTCATGACTTTTTATTTAATGCATTTTAACGGCTGTAATCATTGAACATAAAACCGGAAGTTAAGCTCACTGTTGATATTCCGGAGACTTCTTCCGCTAAAGCTTTTCAAAATAAACTTTAGCAACAACGTTAGCCACAGACGAATGCTAACCGGAAATGTTTTCTGAATAAAACAGTTTTAAGCTTACTGTATGTTTTATTACGTCATTAAACATTGATTATAATTTCTTACAGTACTACTGAGTATCATTCTCTGTCATGATATTTTAATCGACCACACGAAGTGGAAGAACACACAAGTACTTGTAAAGGAAACAATGTTGTTATGACTTCCAATTGAAGACGCACATTATTTTTGTTTTGTGTGTTGTACCGTGTCCAGAGAGTGTTTATTTGCCAATGAAAAAATATAACTTTCCATTTCATTTAAATTGAATAGACAATAAAGGTATATGAATCAGCAGGGAAAGCAGTCCGGACAGATGAGTCACGTTTCAAAGCCTTTTGCATTCACAAGTAAATGTCCCAACAAGCAGCCTATTGGCAGCTCAGTCCATAACACTTTCATCTGTCTTTCAGAGGTCTTTGCTTTTATTAAGAGAAATTGATCTGGATTTATCACTAATAAGCCAAATGGGTGAGAGGATCTTCGTTGAGACACCACATTGCAATCACAGCTTCATATAGTCCATCAAGGACATATCAAGAGCAGAGTTGAGTCTTGCATCGTCTATCCAGTGATCTGAAGCTTTTAACATAAAAATGAAAGAAAACAAAATGCATAAAAAAGAGAGAATATAAAAGGCAAGAGTGGAGAGAGGGGAATAAGAAAAGTGAGACAAATGGAGCTACCCAGAGGCCCAGTTGGCCTTTCAAAGATTTCTGATCTCAACTTGTCCTCTAAGACTTCTATGGAATTCTCAAGTACACAGGAAAGACAAATTGGAAGCTAAACTTTTCGGAGAGTGCTCATTAAGCCGGTTGGTTAGGAAACAGATCCGTGTACGTGTGTTTAAGTGTGAGGATGTGTGTGAAGATGGATGTATTTCCCAAGTATCTGATGCTCTGAGCGCTCCATAATGACACAGTCCTATCAATGGAATGCCTCGTTACTCAGTAAATAAGGTCCCAGGATCGTCAAACAATGCAACATATAAAGATATATGGCATTAAACAATAAAAAAAAACAATAACATTTGTGCAAGAAGAAACATAATAGAAATAAAATAGTGCAAGAGAATGTTGCAAGACCAATGTATCATGAAGTGCTTTATAATCACAGTAACCCATCCCGTCACAGTAACCCATCCTATACAATTAACCATTGTTGTTCTCTACCGTCCACCAGGCGCCTTGGGGGACTTCTTGGAGGAATTAGATCATCTCCTCTCACACATCCCTGAAACTGGCCCTCCCGCTGTACTTCTCGGAGACTTCAACCTCCAGACAGGGAAGATAGACGAACTAACATCTCTGTTAACCGCCTTTGCTTTCTCACTGTCTCCATCCCCACCAACTCATAAAGCTGGCAATGTCCTTGATCTCATATTCTCAAGGAACTGCACTACTTCTAACCTCTCTGTAAACCCGCTCCACACATCCGATCACTTCTTCCTTTCATTCTCTCTACCCTTTTCCAAACATATCAAACTAATCTCTTCTCATCCTGCACCTGTCCGCCGTAACCTTCGTTCCCTCTCCCCCTCTACCCTTGCCTCATCGGTGCTCTCAGCCCTCCCTTCCTCTGACTCATTCCAACTCCTGCCTCCAAACTCTGCTGCAGAAACTGTCCTCTCTACTCTCTCATCCTCTCTGGACTCTCTCTGTCCTCTCGGCAGGCTCGTCAGTCCCTTCCTGCTCCCTGGCTAAATGACGCACTGTGTGCTAATAGAACCGTCCTTCGGACACCATGACGACCTCCTGACCTATCAGGCTCTCCTATCCTCTTTCTCTGCTTCGATCTCTCAGGCAAAAAGCACTTTCTTTCAAGATAAGATCCAATCTTCCTACTCCAATCCCAAAAAACTATTTTCCATCTTCTCCACCCTCTTGGACCCTCCCAAAGCCCCTTCCCCCTCCTCCCTTCTGTCAAGGGACTTTGTTAACCACTTTGCAAAAAAGGTTGATGATATTCCCCTCTCACTCCAAGTGAGGTTCTTACCCTCATTACCTCTGCCCGTCCTACCACCTGCCCTCTGGACCTTATCCCTTCAAACCTCCTTCAGACTATCGCTCCTGATATTCTACCATTTCTCACCCATTTCATCAACACCTCTCTAACTTCTGGTCACTTTCCAAACAGTCTCAAGGAGGCAAGAGTAAACCCTCTCCTAAAGAAACCCACTCTCAACCCGTCTGATGTTATAAACTACAGGCCTGTGTCTCTCCTCCCGTTCCTGTCTAAAACACTTGAACGCGCTGTCTTTAAACAACTCTCCTGTTATCTCCATCAGAACAACCTTCTGGATCTACACCAGTCTGGTTTCAAGGCAGGTCACTCCACAGAAACTGCCCTCCTTGCTGTCACCGAGGAACTGCACACGGCTAAAGCAGCCTCCCTCTCCTCTGTCATCATCCTTTTGGACCTGTCTGCTGCATTCGACACGATGAATCATCAGATCCTCCTTCGCACTCTCCAAGAACTTGGAGTTTCAGGCTCTGCACTTTCCCTCATCACCTCATACCTCAAAGAACGCACCTACAGGGTTACTTGGAGAGGGTCGGAGTCCGACCCTTGTCAATTAACTACAGGGGTCCCTCAGGGCTCTGTTCTTGGTCCCCTCCTCTTCTCCCTGTACACAAACTCGCTCGGATCAGTCATTAGCCCGCATGGTTTTTCATAGCACTGCTACGCTGACGACACCCAATTAATTCTGTCCTTTACCCGCTCAGAGACCCAGGTCGTCGCACGCATCTCTGCTTGTCTAGCGGACATCTCTCAGTGGATGTCTGCTCATCACCTCAAGCTCAACCTTGACAAGACTGAACTGCTTTTCCTTCCGGGAAAAGATTGTCCCACTCTTGACCTAACAATCAACATCGGCACCTCTATTGTTTCCCCGACTCAGACTGCAAGGAATCTGGGTGTGATCTTAGATAACAAACTGTCCTTCACTGCAAACATCGCTGCTACAACCCGTTGCTGCAGATACACGCTTTACAACATCAGGAGGATACGTCCCCAGCTGACCCAGAAAGCGACGCAGGTTCTGGTCCAGGCTCTCGTCATCTCACGCTTAGACTACTGCAACTCCCTCCTGGCTGGTCTACCTGCATGTGCCATCCGACCTCTGCAGCTCACAGCGGCTCATCTGGTTTTCAACCTTTCTAAATTCTCCCACACCACACCGCTCCTCCGCTCCCTTCACTGGCTTCCGGTAACTGCTAGAATCCACTTCAAGACAATGGTACTTGCGTACAATGCTGCAAATGGATCTGGCCCTTCCTACATCCAGGACATGGTTAAACTGTACACCCCAGCACGTGCACTCCGCTCTGCATCAGCCAAACGGCTCGCTGCACCCGCACTGCGAGGAGGACCCAAGTTCCCATCAGCAAAAACACGTGGGTTTGCTACCCTGGCTCCAAAATGGTGGAATGAGCTCCCCATTGACATCAGGACAGCAGAAAGCTTACATACCTTCCGGCGCAGACTGAAAACTCATCTCTTTCGACTCCACTTCGAGCGATAGAATTACTAACAAAGCACTTATATACTAATAAAGGACTGGCTTACCTAAAGCCAGTTGAGTAGCACTTGAAATGTTTTAGCTCTATGAAACCTGATGTACTTATATGATTCTGTTTTCTTCAAGTTTGTATCTTGTTGGTCGAACGCACTTATTGTAAGTCGCTTTGGATAAAAGCGTCAGCTAATTGCAATGTAATGTAATGTAATAATTATCAGAAGACAGCAAAAAAAAGTCAGGTCCCTTTCAGTAATTTATTCGAAAATAACATGTCAGTTTTAGCAGGTGCCACGGGTTGTAAAGGAGACTAAATCCAGAAATTAGATATTGGTTGTTTTTTATGTGCTTGTTAACTTTGTTTATACTTATATTCTAAATGCAAGAATTTGTTGTGGTTGCATTTCTGTGTAACGCAAACAAATATGGCTACCTGCATTTCAATTATGTAACGCTAGAATTGGTAGATAGACTGTATTTACACCATAACGGTGCACAGCTGATATAAAGGGACACCTAGTGGTTAAAGCACGTTATTGAATTTTATTATTTTTATTATTAGATATTAATAGGAGGATGTGCAAAACAGACAAACTAATAAGGCTTAATTTAAACATTAAAGAGTATGATGTATGTAGATAGTATAAGAAATGTGCAGAATTTGAGGTACACACATATGTGTACCTCAATATGGAGGTACACACATATTGATAGATGTCTTGTAATGCACTGTAGAAGAACCTGTGACCCAAGTTTTTCATTCATTGCATAACTACAGTGTAGTTGTGTATATGATATGTCAATAAACCTTAGCTTAGAAAATCTTGAAAGGGATGTGCAAAATAGTCATTATATACAGTCTTTAATTAACTATTAGTAGAGAATAACAAGTAATGAATATACTTTATAGGGATCCTATTAATATCTAATAATAAAATACAATTCAATAACGTGCTTTAACCACCAGGTGTCCCTTTCAATCTGCTGTGCACCGTTATGTTGTAAATACAGCCTATCTACCAATTGAATCAAATGTCAGCCGAATTACTATTGATACTGCAAGGAGACGTATTGTGTGAAAAGAAATGTAAGATGTTGTTTAATTGTTGATATATTTATGATCCACGTCACGTTTTTAGTGTTGGCGGCAGTTCTTCCTGTTTGTCTAGAAGTCTTCTCATCAGGGCTCTATAAATAGAGAACTACGGCAGATATGTGATATTTAATGCAGCCGAACCGTGTATTACAATGCCGTTATGTGATGATTTTCAAAGAGAAAAGCACACGGAATAAAGTATTATTATTTTTTTTTAAATGTTATCGAATTTCACATCGCATAAACACCATATCCCAGCGTGCATTGCGGCTAAACCATCCAATCACCGAGCTGAGGATCTTGCCTACGTCTGTTTCCGGTATTTTTTTATGACGGATGTATTTTGTTACACACACATTACATTACATTACATTACATTGCATTTAGCTGACGCTTTTATCCAAAGCGACTTACAATAAGTACATACGACCAGGAAGACACAATCCTGAAGAAAACAGAATCATATAAGTACATCAGGTTTCATAGAGCCAAACATTTCAAGTGCTACTCAGCTGGCTATAGATAAGCCAGTCCTATGTTAGTATATAAGTGCTTTTTTAGTAATTCTATCGCTCGAAGTGGAGTCGAAAGAGATGAGTTTTCAGTCTGCGCCGGAAGATGTGCAGGCTTTCTGCTGTCCTGATGTCAATGGGTAGCTCATTCCACCATTTTGGAGCCAGGGTAGCAAACCCACGTGTTTTTGCTGATGGGAACTTGGGTCCCCCTCGCAGCGAGGGTGCAGTGAGTCGTTTGGCTGATGCAGAGCGGAGTGCACGCGCTGGGGTGTACAGTTTAACCATGTCCTGGATGTAGGAAGGGCCAGATCCATTCGCAGCATGGAATGCAAGTACCAGTGTCTTGAAGTGGATTCTAGCAGTTACCGGGAGCCAGTGAAGGGAGCGGAGGAGCGGAGTGGTGTGGGAAAATTTTGGAAGGTTGAAGACCAGAGGAGCCGCTGCATTCTGGATGAGCTGCAGAGGTCGGATGGCACATGCAGGTAGACCAGCCAGGATGGAGTTGCAGTAGTCTAGGCGTGAGGTGACGAGAGCCTGGACCAGAACCTGGGTGGCTTTCTGGGTCACATTTTTATTTACATTAAAGTATTTTGTGAGGCCTTCTAACATGTTTTTAAATATAACTACGGTTGTAGTTGAAGAGTTTGTAAATTAACATGAACCGAAATGGAGTGTGACTATTAAAAAATAAATCATTAATATATTAATATTGACATTAACAAGCGACTGTCGGGGTAGCATTTGCTTGGCATTTCCGGGTATTTCTCCACTGGTTAACAACGCCGTGTAACTGTCACGTTTGAAGGGACGAAATCGTGACATCTTCACGTTTCCCAGCATGGTAAATGGTCACATGTTCACGTCTTGCCGTGATACCGGGTTGGTTCTCCTGGGTGCTTCACAGGGTTTGGGTAAAGTTAATCAAAAGGAATGATTCCAAAGCTCTTCCTCTAACACCATCCCACCCAAAGCAGACGTAACTCTATGCCTTTCATGTGACTCAGTCTTCTCTATCTGTAGTCCGGAGCCTTCTCCCATAAACCCAGCCTGGGACCCACATCTCTGCCTCCCCCCTCACTATCTGTGGTCTGATAGTATCGATTGGCCATTTGGAGGCAAGAAACTCCAAAGAGACAGGCATAATTACAAGGGGATAAGGCAATCTACTGCAATTAACCACTCCTCCCCTGGCAGCTTGGCCGCGGACCATCTCTCATCTTATGCAGGAAATAAATTACCTCAGCTTGGCCACCGCCACTGAAATATAGGAACAATTAAACAGGAATTAATTCTAGTTCATGCAGCCCCTATCACTAAAGGGACATATTTCAATAACGGTATTAAAGAACTATTACACAAAATTAAT
This sequence comes from Harpagifer antarcticus, assembly GCA_902827135.1. Taxonomy (NCBI): domain Eukaryota; kingdom Metazoa; phylum Chordata; class Actinopteri; order Perciformes; family Harpagiferidae; genus Harpagifer; species Harpagifer antarcticus. The sequence continues at coordinate 79,306 of CADEHL010001125.1, forward strand.
TGTAAACCGCAGTTTCTTTGATCCGTGTAATAAATCACGGGCTTCTTTCATAAAGAGCTCGGAAGAGATAAGTCGGACGTGGTTGTCAGACATTTTGTAAGGTTGGAGGGTCGTCCTGAACACGCCTCGTAGAGACGGTTTCTCATCAAGATAAATAAGGCCTGTCATGTTGTGTGGAAAAAAAGAGACATGCAAGGAATTTTTGTTATTTGCTATTTTATTTAGCAGGAACCAATTTCACCACATACATAACTTAAAGACAGTGGTGGAAAGTAACTAAGTACATTAACTCAAGTGTTGTACTTAAGTACTTTTTGGACAAACTTGTACTGTACCTGTGTATTTCCATTTATTGTACTTGATACTTGTCCTCCGCTACATTTTAGAGGCAAATATCATACTTCTTACTCCACTACATTCATTTTACACTCTGTTACTTTGTGCATTTGAAAACACAAGATATGCTGATATGGTATAATGCAGGACTGTTCTCCTAATCTACATACATATCTCATATCTACATTTGGTCCACATGGACAAACTACAAAACTGATCCAATAAGTAATCCAAACAGGATCATTTTACCATAAATGTAACCAATGTAATACTGTACAATGTGAAAATACCAATTCTGCATAACGAGTACTTTTACGGTTGATACTTAGCTGATAATTCTTCTGTACTTTATATTATTCTGAAATGGGCCATTTTAAATAACGAGTGATGCTAATATTTTTTATTTGACCCCAACACGACCGAAGGGTTATAAACAAATAAAGTGGAGTTAAGTACTCTATACACCTCTGAATTGCAGTGGGGTAGAAGTACAAATTACTCTAGTAAAGTACAAGTTTTTCAGTAGAGTACTTCTGTAAATGTACTTAGTTACTTTACACCACTGCAGGTCTGAAAGGACTAGGAAACTTTGAATAGTAGAAACGTTACTCAAAAAAAGTTTGGAGACTAGGTCAGAATTACAAGGAATGAGGACGGGGAACATCTCCCGCTGATCCATTCAACAGAATGAGAAACAGACTGTGCAATTATTCATTATAGCCGACTGCAGCCTCATCGTTTCTCACACTTGCCTTGTTTATTTCTGAATTTACAATTTCAGCCAATTTTACAACAAATGATCGCAATGTCAGGCCTCCATTTCCCCCTATGGACCATTTTCATAATCTTCCTCGCTCCAAAATCTTTTAAAAGATGGCACTTTCAAGGCAGTTTGTTTCTCTGCTTTGAGCTCCTTGGATTCCTCGTTGAGTTCTAACGGTTGAAAACAACTCGGAAGCTTTTTGGGGAGAATTTGTAATAAGCATACGGTCACCCTGCAGGTAATTAACTGGGGGATGAAGAGGAGCTGCCGGCTTAGATTCAGCTCCCATTTGAACTGCTGTTGTTTTGTACAGCTTGAGAGAGCTGTGTTGAAAGCGAGAGCCCCTAGCCAGCCTTTGGGTAGAGAACCTCGGCACAAAAGCTCCATGTTCTCAGTCTCGGCGAAAAAAACTCGTTGCATCAAATAGCATTTCAAATCTGTTTGTTTCATTCCTCTTCAGTGGGGACTGCCCCCCTTTTTCTCTATGCCAGTCCCTTGCTCTGCTTTCTTTCTGGTTCCACACAGAAATCAGGGCTATTCCCAAATTGTCCCACTGGCTTTCTCTCTTTTGTCACCAGAGCTGGTGCTCGACACAGTATGTTTATGAAATTGTGATTTGGAAAAACGATCCAACAACAACAAAGATATTCCTAAGAGCAGGCTCTGACATTTCACCAGCATTCCAAGTGGATTGGACACAAAAGTCTATTTTCTGTCCCTTTCTCTATTTTCTGAAAAGGAGTACATTTGGGCGGTTTCTGACCAGCAGTCAGACATTAAATCTATATTTGTGCCTCAATATGTATTTTCTTCGGTGTGGATAAGCTGTTGTAACATTAAGAATCCCAATAAGGCTCTCATTCAACCTAGGATGTTACTAATAAAGCGTGATCCAACCCTAACCCTAATCTCTAGGGTTATTGGAACCTATTAGCTGCTGTATACCAGCTGTTGTTCAAGTGATATTATTTTGTGCATTAGCCGAAAAGGTGGGTTTGATTCTAATGAATTGGCAGTGGGTAGTCCATGTACCATTGCTCATCTTGTAGGGTTACATTACGTTACACTACTACAATATTCTCTTACTGTATCTGATAACCATAATCCAACTTTATTTTGATATTTTATTCATATGATCATATTACATTACATTAATATCATCATTCATATACCGACCTTTTCAGATGTTTGCAATAATTGTAATATTAACAAATTATACAGATTAACTTCAATCAGTCAAACTGCATTCTATCCAACAGATAAGAGATGTTCAGTATGTCTGGTGTTTACTTTGACATTTACATTACATTTAATATAGCTGAAGCTTTTATCCAAAGCAACTATCAAAAAGTGCGATTAAACATGAAGATACAAACTCAAAAAGAAAGTATCCTGTAAGTTCATTAGCCTAAATAAGAAAAAACATTTTATGTGCTAATGCATTGGCTTCAAATGAGCCAAATATGTTCTTGCAGAGGAAGAATTTGTATTATTATTTTTTAATTATTGGCCAAGGTGCAATTAAAACAGGTGTGGTTCAAGTCTGAGTTTAAGATGTGTAGACTTTCTACTGTCATGATATCAATGGGGATCTCATCCACCAGTATTGCCTTCTCTAAAGGCACCAAGCCCATAGATCAGTCTCTTCCTTTTTCAGTATTAGCCCACCATGACAGGTGTACATGTCTGAATCAGATGCCTTCCCACTGTGATCCCAGGATCCTTTACTGCTGACAGGGCCAACCTGACACCCTGAGTCTAGCCTGGAGAGGACATCCGGCGCCGACCACCTACAACACCCACCCCCCACACACACCTGCACTTTCAGCCCAGCTGTATATACTTTAAAGCTTTTGATCTGCAATGTCATCACTTCCTGTAAGAGCAAGTTCACTAAACCCCAAATCTCTACAGTACATATAATTTGCCACCAATTAACGTATGTTGGAACATTACAGAAGGCCAAACTGATCTGTTGAGTCTGTCCATGAGAGTTTGGAATTTGTTTTATTTAAATAACTAATTCAATATTTAAACAATTTATACAGACAAGGTACAAGCAAACACAATTAGTTGAAGCAGGAAGACAGAGAGCATGGCTTAAAATATCCATGCTCCAAAAACAGTTAAATATTACTTCAAGTCTTAAGGTAAGAATCCAACAAAGTGAAATCAAAATACCAGAAAGAAAAGAAAGATTGTGTTACTATGTTGCATAGTTAAGAATGACATGCATTTGTGTAATCAGCTAGTAAAATATTCCTAAACTTTTATTTTAATTGTTGATTTTTTCTCTAGAAATAATACTTGGGTTCGATCAATTAACTGTGTGACAAAATGGCTTTTTACACACAGTGTTGGGTTGCCTAGTTGGGTAATGCTGAAATTCATTTGGAAAAGAGTTTTTGGACCTTATAAGGAAATCTCATTACGGACTATCAAGTTGGCAATTGATTTGTCAACTTGACTCTCATATAAAGAGATTTTATACCAGATTAAAAACTGTCCTTTTAAGTGATTTCATAATGTGCTGGTGCCAGTAACAGTCTGTTTTGCATTACATACACACAGTTTAGTGCTTATAGCTGTAAATGGTGTGAGAGAATGTCATTTAAATTCCTAATGAAAAGTGGTGTGTGTTTATCAATCCCACATACACCATCCTGAGGGAGTGATTTTCAACCACTGTGCCGCATCGCCAGGTGTGCCGTGGGAAATTGTGCAATTTTACTTAATGGCTCCAAATCACCATTGTTGAGCATCTGTGCTTGAAATGTAATGTCTGGCTTAGTCATTTAGGGCAATAATTAACTTTAATATTTAAAAGACAATAGAATAAGTGATGCGTGAAAGAGGATGCGGTGACGAGAAGAACAGTGATGGATAAATATTTGTAAAAGAAAAAAATCGGACTGAACTGGGTCCTGGACAAAGAGCTATTCAACCAGTACTCGAGTTGAGGGGGGATGAGGGGGGATGGCATCCCCCCTGAAATAAAAACGGTCAAAATCATCCCCCTTCTAAAAATGCCATTCCCCCTTTCCATCCCTTATGTCATTTTATCAATGAACGTGGCACTGGTATTACTGCTATTTCAACATTCATTTTGCGCATTTTGAGTAAAATACTGTGGGCGAGGGAGCACGCACACACGCAATGACATTTTTACCAAGTCACTGACGCTATACTATGCGAGTGCCCTAGAGGGCACCAGAGCGCCGTGATGCGCCTGTATGATCGATGCCAGAAGCGCAGGTAACGGTCATCACAATGGCCAAGCGACCAGGAGGACAACGCGATCTGAGGGACTTCATATTTAAAAATACTAAATAATAACATTTCAGGGTTAGGGGTTAAGACAAGAGTCAGTAATCTTAGTCATTACTTTACTCACCAAAGGTGGAATCTATGGACATAAGCAGCAATAACAACTTAGTTTGGAGTTTAGCTACGTTTTTCTCTAGTGTTAGCTAGCTGGTAAGACTCAAAACTGTTGATGAAATGATAGCACCAGCACCAGGAGAGCTGAAACCCCTCCTTCAAGCAGTGAACACTCTGGTCATCTCCACAGCTGAGTATGAACGTGGGTTTAGTCAGTTGAACATTTTAACCACAACTAGAAGCTCCCTAGAGGTAAAAAGCATGTCAGCCTTGCTTTTCATCAAGTGTGTTGGCCCTCCACTGAACAAGTTCAGACCAGAGGTATATGTCAAGACTTGGCTTCAAAGCTATTGCTTAGCTAACAATCCGAAAGCAAGAGCCAGAAAAATTGAGACCAAAAAGCATGATTATGAAAATCTTTGGAAACTTCTATGAGATGGGGGAGTGGAGTAGGCAGCCATTGACAACATTGGTCCTATCTTGTATTATCTGTATAATCTTTTAATATATTTTCATATTTTGTAAACAATTTCAATTTGCACTTAATGCCCTGTTAAAAAAAGTAACATTGGGAATGTTTTTCTAATTTCTTTCCTCAATTTTTTCATAAAGTGTTTAATTTACATAATGATTTAATGAATAACGATACAAATGTAATCCTTTAAATACCAGTTTTGATCGTATACCAGTAACTGCTTTTTGAAAAAATACACTATAATTCAATATTCTAAAAACTATTTTGACTTTATTATTAGTATAATCAGCTGATCCATCTGAATAATAAATGAGGGACTGTTAACCTACAAGATTTGTACCATATACTTCCATTATAACCACATTTTTGTATCCCCTCCCCCCCTTTAAATTAAAGTGAAAAAAAGATGTTGCACTAATTGTCCTCTGCATTTGACCCTAAATGTTAGTGGTGCCATGGCAACCGGGGACCGACTCTAATTCTGAGGTGCCTTGCTCAAGAGCAATGAAAGGAGTATCTGAACATCCATAACATGCATGTTGTTTTAGGAGTATAATAATTATCTTTATGCTGGTTGGTCTCCCCCCCTCGGCGGGTTATCAGCACAAATGATGTCCCCATATGATCAAATCCACCATCCCCCCTGACTTTTTTTACAACTTGAGAACTGTATTCAACAGTACCATGTTCCCAACAAACTTAAACGTCATCTCCAAATAAAACACAGACTATTTTGTTCGCCGGCGTAAATAAACTGAGTAAAAGTAACTTTTAGAAAAACAACATAAAGTTGTCTGAGAGAGTTCTCAAAGCTAGCTACTTAAGAGCTGAACTTGAATTCAAATTGAGAGACTTTGTTGACAACAAGAATACCACCAGACACACAGAAAATAAAAATAAAACTCTTAAATAATAAGTAAGAAAAAACGTGTTGACAGCAGCCTGCCAATTTTTCCTATTCTCAAGAATTTCTAAGTACACAGCATGTCATTTTATTTCGTATTTTTATAAAGTGGGTGAACAGAGCATAGAGAATAAAAAAGGATGGGAATGGACTTCACTGAATGCAATAAAACGAGAAGGTGAGATATTTACACCCAGACAATGAGCAGTAGAGATTAGATGAAGGAAAAGAAGGCATCTTTTTTTTTTTACTCAAATAAGTATTTTTTATATGGACACGGAAACACACACCTCGTTACCACATGTGAAGCTACCTAAAGGTTAGACGCTGGGGACGATGGAAAGACAGAGAAGAGGAGTTGAGGATGAAGTGAGGTGGAGGAGAGGGAGCTGTCAGCTGGTTTTGCATGACTGCGCTGGAGTCAAATTGAAGGAAGGCCAGGCTGAGCAAGGCCCCCGACACACACACACACACACACACACACACACACACACACACACACACACACACACACACACACACACACACACACACACACACACACACACACTGGTCCTTACGAATATACAAAACACACAGCGCGACAGAAATATGTCTAGCCACGTTGGGCATGTCAGTTATTAATCTCCAGCAGTGAAGGCAGAGTGACGGGTGCAATGACCAAATACATCAAGGCAGAGGACACGCACACTGACCCTCTGCCCACCTGACAGGGTCTCTGTCTGGACAAGATGAAAACACACACCTTTGGCCCACATGACAAGAGGTGTGTGTGTGTGTGTGTGTGTGGGATGGATGGATAGATGGATGGATGGATAGATAGATGGATAGATGGATAGATGGATGGATGGATAGATAGATGGATGGATAGATACACTGAACAAAAATATAAACATAACACTTTTGTTTTTGCTCCCATTTTTCATGAGATGAACTCAAAGATCTAAAACATTTTCTATATACACAAAATAACCATTTCTCTCAAATATTGTTCACAAATTTGAAAAAATCTGTGATAGTGAGCACTTCTCCTTTGCCGAGATAATCCATCCCACCTCACAGGTGTGGCATATCAAGATGCTGATTAGACAGCATGATTATTGCACAGGTGTGCCTTAGGCTGGCCACAATAAAAGGCCACTCTGAAACGTGCATTTTTGCTTTATTGGGGGGGTCTGGGGGGGTCCGAACACCAGTTAGTATCTGGTGTGAGGGGTAGGGTTAGGGTTAGGGGTAGGGTTAGGGTAATGTTGTGAATCGAGTGGCCCATGGTGGTGGTGGGGTTATGGTATGGGCAGGCGTATGTTATGGACGACGAACACAGGCCACTCGATTCACAACATTACCCTAACCCTCACACCAGATACTGACTGGTTTTCAGACCCCCCCAGACCCCCCCAATAAAGCAAAACTGCACGTTTCAGAATGGCCTTTTATTGTGGCCAGCCTAAGGCACACCTGTGCAATAATCATGCTGTCTAATCAGCATCTTGATATGCCACACCTGTGAGGTGGGATGGATTATCTTGGCAAAGGAGAAGTGCTCACTATCACAGATTATTTATCCCCTGATGAAGCCGACTAGGTGAAACGTTGGGAACTCTTTCCCCTTGATGATGTATATGCTATTTCGCCTCTTTTAAGCTTATTGTATGATTCTTTTAATTTTGAAACTCAAACGTTTTTTGATACCTTGTTTTTAAGAGTTTATCTGTTCATGCTGGCACATGGTTAAACAAACATTTCGGGCCCAACCTGACAAGCCCACATGCTTAGCCTCCGCTTAACCTGGTTAACCCTCTAGGGGGTGGGGAACCTTTTTCCTCTCAAGGGCTATTTCAATTTTTTCAACATCCTCCGAGGGCCGTACAAATGATTGACCTCTGCTTAAAAATACTAAAATCACAGCCCATTCATTTGTCTTTCTTTCATGCTTTGCAAAGAAAAAGCAACCTCTTAATCCAGATATCTTACCATGATGATGCATGCACGTGCACGGTTGTGGCATTACCACCAAAACAGAAAGATATGGACACAAGATGTGTGCAAATGTATTTAGTTTCCTATCCATGTGGACATGATTTAAGTGGGGGGGGGGGGACCTAACCTCCTCTAGGGGGGTCCGGGGGGTATGCTCCCCGGGAAGATTTGTTTTTAAATGTTGAAGTTAAAAGCATCAATCTGGTGCATCTGGAGCAACATTAGGAGCTCTATGGATACATCTCTCAACACCTATATGAAACAGAACTGTAAACAGATTTACTTTTTCTTTATGGACATTTTACAAATCACTCCCCTTGCAAACTGTATTCTTGTTTATTAATAACAACTTTTACTGTCATATAGTATTTTATACCTGTTTACTTTATTATCTTATTTTTTATAATAATGATCATATAAAGATGTGCCTTTACCTCACTGGTTGGAGAAAAAGCTTCTTATATTCGTTAGCATAGCTAGCTAACCAGATGCTAATAACAACAAAGTTATTGACTGTATGATCAGTATGACACTCATGACAGATCGCCACTGGGCTTTCAACTAAAGACATAGACACGCAAAAACTGCGGCATGTGTACGGCTCCTTATGGGTAGGCTACTGCCATTTTTGTAAGTGCTGGAGGGTGTTCTGGTGCTCTCCGTCAGCACTACACCCCTGTCAGACGAGACATATACCACGTGATGACACGTTAGGCTCGAGGGCCGTACCAAATGGTCTCGCGGGCCGTATACGGCCCGGGGGCCGGAGAATCCCCACCCCTGCTCTAGACCTTTAAAGGACGTCGCGGCCCTGCCGGGCTTATAGATGGATAGATGGATAGATAGATGGATGGATGGATAGATGGATAGATAGTAGGGCTGAACGATATACCGTGTCATGGAGATAACCGCGATATGCGCATGCGCGATATTCACACCGCAGGAACATGCGGTTTTATTAAAAATGCTAACGCACTTTAGCACAGAATTCAAAATAAAGATACCCTTATTACTTATCCAAACTGCACATACAATATATCCGATTAAAGCTGAGACTACACAGATTATTTAAGTATAGTATCTAAGCGATCCGATCTCGCGACAGGGGAAGCAAACACAGACATCACAACACGTTCCTTTACGGAGCTTTTACGGGAGATCGTCTCACCGTAGCTGTCAATCTGATCAAAAGACGTGTTCAACGGCATTAAAACAAGAAAAAACGCGGCTGAATCGGTTGATCCATAGGTTAATAATGTATCTGTGGCTTTGAAGCAATTGTTTATAATCCATAATTCCATTTTTATGAAAAAATCGGAGCACAAACGTTAGCTGTTAATGGTAGCCAATGGTTGAGAGTATGCAGCTTCCGGTTTTGGCTACGTGGCACTCTCACTCCTTATTTGGTCATGTGTGTGTGACTGCCGCATAGCCAAGACCGGAAGCAGCAGCCACTCTGGTGGCTACCATTAGCAGCTAACTTTTGCTCTGCGATTTTTACATAAAAATGGAATTATGGATTATAAATTAAATAATTGTTTTATACAGAGACGTTAAAAACCTATGGATTAACCGATTCAGCTGCGTTTTTTCTCGTTTTAATGCCATTGAACACGTCTTTTGATCAGATTGACAGCTACGCGAGACGATCTCCCTAGAAGCTCCGTGTTGTGATGTCTGTGTTTGCTTCCCCTGTCGTGAGTTCGGATCACTCAGTGATGATACTATATACCTAAATAATCTGTGGAACCTCAGCTTTAATCGGATATCTTGTATGTGCAGCTACGATAAGTAATAAGGGTACTTTTATCTTGAGTTCTGTGCCAATGTCCGTTAGCATTTTTCGCTCAGGGGTCATTTAGATGCTTCTTATGAGACTTGTGTTTTGTTTTGGTAAAAATGGTTTGTATCGTCTGTTAGCTGAGATTATTTCCGTTAATCTGGTATGACACATTAATAGGTTCTTAAATATTAAGATCCCCTGAGACACAGTGTCGTGAAAAAAAAGTAAAGTACCCGCCGGGACCTTGGGGCTTAACAGGTTAAAAAACCGCAATATATATCGCAGGGGAACAAAAAACCGCAATTTGTTTTCAATATCGTGCAGCCCTAATAGATAGATAGATGGATGGATGGATAGATGGATGGATGGATGGATGGATGGATGGATGGATAGATAGATAGATGGATAGATAGATAGATAGATGGATAGATATAGATAGATGGATGGATAGATATAGATAGATGGATGGATAGATGGATAGATAGATAGATAGATGGATGGATGGATAAATGGATAGATGGATGGATGGACAGATGGATGGATGGATAGATGGATGGATGGATAGATGAATGGATGGATAGATAGATGGATAGATGGAAGGATAGATAGATGGATAGATAGATAAATAGATACTATATTCATCCCAAATCAGGAAAGTATGTTGTTAAAAAATGTAAAGGTGGAATAAAGTATTAACATAATCAAATGAAATAACGAAAGCCACTAATTTGGCGTTAGCTGACTGGATAGCTAACATTCGCTAGCTAGCGTGTTAGATGTTTATCCAATGTAATGTAAGCAAGTTAACTAGGTAGATGGATAGCGAACGTTAGCTAGCTTGGTTAGCAGATGACTTTTCACTAGCTTGTTAAGTCGATAGCTAATGTTCGCTAGCTACCTACCTTGCTACCTACCTCGTTACCTACCTACCTAGCAAGCTAGACAGACAGCTAGAAAGATAAACATAAGGAGCCAATATATACATAACTACAGAAGAAAAGACATATATCACAAACAATACACAAAATAAAATGTGCTGGATAAATTAGACCGCTATACCAGGGGTGTCCAGCCTACGGCCCGGGGGAAGTTGGAAACATTTTCATACAAATCTTAGATGATAAAAAAGCCCAATAATTTAATTACATAAACAGCTTGAAAAAGACCCTTCATATTTCCTCTTATTACATGATCCTGAGGCTTATGTTTTAGGGGATGAGCCGCAAACAAAATAAATGAAACCCTCTGGAGAGCTGTGATGTACGCTGTTTTGTTTATTAAAGCATTTTCAAGTATCAAGAATCACATTTGATTGATAAGTGATAAGGCAATAAACCTCACCTAGTGAGGTGCCCAGCCTTTCGTATGTTTTTCTGTATGTGGCCCTCAGTGAAAACAGTTTGGACACACCTGCATTATACCAATATACTACAGCAGTGTACATGTAGACATAACATATACAACACATAGGATAGTTTATAAATTACATTATAGTTGTTCAAGGAAGCTGTTCATGATCTATAAACACAAAGGCAGAAAGAGTGTGATGTGAGAGGGAAAGTAGCGATGGAGGACGAAGGGAGTGATTTCACTGTAAGAGCAGCACAAAGAGAGTGGAGGGGGGATTGAGGAATGGAGGAAGATAAAAGACGCCCTGCAGAGTGTCATCCCTCCATCCCTCAGCACAGGGTGATGGAGAAAGAGGAGGCAGAGATGGAGTTGGAGAAAGGAGCGTGATGGATGACCCAGAGGTCACAGCAGGGCTGGACTCATTTTCGTGACCCAGTGTGAGGGCTCGTACATGGGGGCTGATCAATCCCTGGACCCACTGAGGGGCAGGGTACACACACACACACACACACACACACACACACACACACACACACACACACACACACACACACACACACACACACACACACACACACACACACACACACACACACACACACACACACACACACACACACACACACACACACACACACACGAGGGGTCTGGGAATGAACTTTTTGGCTCACCAGCTGAACCAGGCTAATGGATTTTACAGTACAACTCCTTAATTTTCACTCAATTTTCTTTATCCAGATATCATATCAAAGAATTGCAGGGGATGCAACTAAAAAAACATTTGATCAGCTTTATTAAAAAACTTTGGAGGTCAATAATAGATTAAAATGACCAAAATGACCAAGCACCAATTAGTATTTAGCTTTATTTTGTACTACTCTTTATAATTCTTGTGGCGTTTGACTTGTATTTGTTTCATTGGAACTTACTGTATGTCATCGGCTATCGTGAACATTTGCATAACAGTCAGGTGAAGTGAAATTATATTGAAATAGCAGGAGGGATTGAGCTATGATAAGAACAATTTAAAAAAAAGACGTTCAACACATATACCTTAAGAAAATTATGCATATAATTGTTTTAAGTAAATACAACATAACTGTACTGATTAATGATTTAATTATAAATGATTTAGAGAGAGATTTGGTAAAATGCAAGATGTAATAATTAGTCTTCTAGTCTTTTTCCTATTTATTTAACCTATTTTTGCTCAACCGGTCGACTGAATTAAGTAAATGTCACATTCTTTAATTTTTCTAACAAATGTTGTATATTACCCACATTTGGTCATCAGCTATGATTTCTGTCCTGTTAGTACAGCAAGCTAAATACCATACACTTCCATCATATGACATATGTACATCTGCATGCCTAGACACCACAAAAGGGAATTATTGTTCCATTTATTTTTACAGATGTGCTACCAGCCATATCCACTGGAATAAACTGGGCACACAGTCTCCGGTTATCTTAATACATTCATGTCTGTGACCATGTCTATTTATAACAAATGTACAAAAGGTCCTTTGAAAAACTCTACCTAGCCTACCATAATAAGATTTTGGGCCTTTCGACAACACAGAGTCTGACCTAAACCATGTCCTGAACAGCAAAAATAAATGGATGCCATTAAATCAGAGCTACAGAGTTAGACTGAAGCACTTTGAGTTACACACTCACAGAAATGAATCATGGTAGAGTTTATTTTTAAGCATTTAAATCTATTTGATTTTATTTAAATACTCATATTTTTTAAATGTATGTATTGAAATGAATTATTATCTGTATAATTCCTGTCAATTCTAAAATATATTGAATGTAATTACTTAGAGGTTAAACAATAGCAGGACTCTCACAGAAATGAATCATGGTAGAGTTTATTTTTAAGCATATAAATCTATTTTATTTATTTAAATACTCATATCTTTTAAATGTATTTAAATGAATTATAATCTGTATAATTCTGTAAATTCTAAAATATATTAAATGTAATTACTTAATACATATTAACATGGTTTAAATGATCAAAGCTGTGAAACAAACAAGATTATTTTATTTAAAATGTATGTGATTGGGGGAAGTGAAATCGGGAAACAGGAAATGACATCCTTATTTTCCGTTGGTCTTCATGTGGTACCTCCTACCTCAGGCTTAATGGTGAGTAATCCAAGTCATCCGAGTCATCCTTTGTCTACTTACATCCATCTGTGTATTATTCGTGCAGTTTTTTATCATATTACATTAATATCAATTCATTGATGATCAAATCTACGTAGTTTGTGATGATTGTAAGCAGTTTTATCTTTAGTCCTACTACGTGTTGTGTACCGGCGCTCGCTAGCTAACGTTAGCTAGCAATTGACTAAACGTGGTGCTCTATGCTGAGTAGGAAAATAATCAATGATTGGCGAATTTAAATGGATTTCATTCAAAGCTTTTCGGGTAGGGGTGCATTTTTTAGACACTTTTTTAGATTTAGACAAAAAGTCTTAAGTTTTACATATCTGTGAATATCTCCAAAACGGTTTATTATAGAGAGATGTGTTTTTGTGTTTGTCCGTTTGTTTACATAGAAATGTTTGAATCTAACTTGTGTCAGTGCATCAATTTTCTATATATACATTTATTTTTTTGAACTTCTGGAACACACTTTTTCAGTTTGTAATCCCGTTGCATCAGTTCAAGTGTCCTTTTTTTTTTGGCGCTGAGAAGCGGAGCCATTTTCCTTTCGGCGCCCATGTTGACCGATTATGTCGTTCGTTAAATGTATTAAAGACATGGCGTTTAGGACAAAACCAAAATAGAGCCCATTGTGTTTAAATTGTGAAGCAATTTGTGATCCTGGTCCGTGAAAGGTGCTGATAAAATATAATTCTTCTTCTCAGCCGAGCTGGACACCCGAGGTTGCCATCAACTCTCTGAAAAACAAGTGAAGTGGCCAGCAGACTCCAGCCGCCAACATCAAGAAGCCCAGGAAGAGAGATGTACATTTCTGTTCTAACATCCCTCGTGGTGAAACAAGAGACGGGTTCGAGGTGGAAAGGGTGGCTCTGCTGACTGAGGTATAATGTGAAATACATTGTATCTTACTTATCCATGATTACACTATGTTCACGGCATGGCCAGTATGTACATGATCACAGCTTTTCACCCGTCATGTTTTTTGCACTATACTTCCTGTCCAGCTCAGCTCAAGCAGCCCAACAGTTCATTTTGCACAGCACTGGACACTTCAGCTGTTTTCTGGTTACTTTGCACAGTTCATTTTTCTTTATCTATTACACTCAGTTTGTATAATATTCTTACTCGCTAATCATATTGTCTAGCATCTAGCTTAGCGTTTCCCTTTCTATTATCTGTTTCTTAATTGTATTGTGTGTACCCTTGCGGAGAGTTTCTAACCAAATCTCGTTTGACAAGAATCTGTACTGTATAATGACAATGAAGTTTCATTCCATTTCAGGTAAAAAAGAAAAAAAAGGACGAGGCCGTGATTAAGGAGAAGATGCAGTGTACCTTCTCGCTTAGGAGACAGGAGATTCTCCAGGAGCCAAAGATTCCAGAGTTCCTAAACAAATGGCCAGCACTATTTGACGTCAGTGAGGTAAGTGTGAATCTGAAGTTTAGTAACTCATGTATTCAATGTCACACATCTGGTAAAGGGTCACATTGACCTTGAACACCAATAGTTCGTCATTGAGTCCAATGGGTTGTTTGTTTTGATTAAGAAATTCCCTCAAGGCAATGGTGGTACTGCTGTTACTTGTAGGAAGTAAATCCACATGGTCCAGAGGAGCTTGAGGTTAAGGGTCGGGTCCTGGCACTTGAGCACTCTCTACATAAAGTAACTAGTTACTTTACTCGTTACTTTACTCGCGGGGCCGGCCCCCCCCCTCCCTACAGGCAGATCACGCAGACTGCGGCGCACCTACAGTGTAAGAGCGCCACAGTTTTGCCTCTGCGAGACTCCACTTGCACCCTCAATTACTATTGCATTAAGGAAGACATAACACAAGTCTTTCTTTGTATATGCTCTAAAATAGGCTACCAGCCACAACAAGCTAACAGTCTGTGAAACGTCAAGACACTAATTAATTAAACCAGTTCAAGACGCATTATTCTTATCATTCTTTATGAGCGCAGTGACGGTAAGGTATCTAATTACTTATTTATTTAGTATTCCATAACTTAGTAACAGAGATGGTCAAACTAAAGTGGTAGAGACATGGCAGAATTCCTACAATGAAGCGGGACATTGAACTGTTCACCCGTGAGAGGGCGATCAACAAAAGAGAGCGAGCGGCCCCGTTGAGGGAGTTTACAGATGAAAAGACTCAGCCATGTTTATGCAGCACTGCACGTGGAGATGTGGTCTCGCATATCGCGCAGATTACATCGGCCTACATGTATATAAACCTGCGGCGGAAACCCCTCTTGTCTGTCAGTGAGTGTGATTATTTTATAAAAGTAACTAACGCGTGTCGGGGCAATGTTAGTAACTGTAGTGTGATTACTGAATTATACACTACTCCGTTACCGACAAAAGTAATATTATTACAGTAACGCGTTACACCCAACTCTGGTGAGGACACAGAAACTTGATAGTTCTCATAAAGCAGCAGTTATGTAATTGACACCTGTTTTGGAAATGTTATTTAGTAAGAAAGGCCTTTCAGATTATGTCAGGTCGGTTTTGATTCTTGATTCTGATCAGCTTGATTCTCGTGTGTGTGTGTGTGTGTGTGTGTGTGTGTGTGTGTGTGTGTGTGTGTGTGTGTGTGTGTGTGTGTGTGTGTGTGTGTGTGTGTGTGTGTGTGTGTGTGTGTGTGTGTGTGTGTGTGTGTGTGTGTGTGTGTGTGTGTGTGTGTGTGTGTGTGTGTGTGTGTGTGTGTGTGTGTGTGTGTGTGTGTGTGTGTGTGTGTGTGTGTGTGTGTGTGTGTGTGTCACTAGGATGCATGTTGTGGACTGTCTGCTTATGAAGTCAAACGCCTTGAGAACATCAGAGAGAGGGAAGCCTTCTTGTCTTTCTTGAAGTTATTGCCAGTAAGTGGACATGTTGACTGGAACTCTAACCAACACAAGACTGATCATCTGGTCTCTCTCTCCCTCTCTATCCTATCACACTTTGTCTGTCTCACCCTACTCTCTCCTTTCTGTCTCTCCCTCCCTCTTTCTGTGTCTGGCCGTCTCCCTCTTCTCTCTGTCTCTCCGTCCTGCTTTTAATCTCTAGGGAAAGGTTAGTTCCTTCTATTTCCTAACAGGAAACAGAATTAGGTTAGGAGAGAGAGAGGACAGCACAAGAGAGGTTTGGAGAGGGTTGGATAGGAGGGAGGAGTAAACCTTACCCTATGAGAGGAGATTAGGAGAGAGGAGGTGAGAAGAGATGGCAGAGGGTAGGAGTGAGGGAGCGGGGGGTGGACAGAAGAGGTTTGCCTCTTTCCTACTGTCCTTTCTCCCCTACATTGTATCAAAGAACAGTTTCTTATTTGGCTCTTTCAGATATTGATTACTGATGAGAATGTTTTCATTTACTTCACAGATCTCTGAATAAAATGAGTTCCTGGTCTTGTATTCTTTCTTTTTTTACATTTTAAGTTGGGATGTTTTGTTGACTCAATTTTTATTGTGGCAGGTCAAAGGCTTCATTGGATACAGTGCAGTCTCTTCTGTCTCCCCGGAAATCCTTACATCTTAAAGAAGGTCGGAACCCTACCCTCTGAGGAGGAACATGTAAGTTACTATCTTATGTTTCATGTGCACCATTAAAAATTCACTAAATGAAAGGCTTAAGAGTATTACTTTTAAGCAATGAGACGCAACATGCTGTTCTTTATGGCACATACCCACAAACACGGTAAAAAATGGTATCGAGATTCTTTAACGTGACCCTCGTTGTGATCAACAATGCTCAAACACCACTTTTGATCATATTTAAATAGTTGATGATCATTGAATGGACAACTCCATTTATACATAATGTAACTTTTTGACTTTTTGTTTTGTTTTCCAGGCTTTTAGGGAGTCAAAGATCTTGAGTTCATGACCTTGAACTTGTGTCCATCTCATTTTCATGAACTACAGTGCCTTAAGGGAATTTCTTCAAATGAACACACACTTGGCCTCAATGATAAGCTGCTTAGAATGTGGTGGTCAAGGTTAGAGTGACACAGCTCATTGTTCTCTGTTCCCTCCATCTTTCAGGACATCGAATGCCGTGAGGCCGAGGCAGACGTCGCAGGGACGACCATGGCAATCTACACCGTTCGAGCCGAGAGTGATGATCCTGATGGTCCTGGTGGACGCTTTGCAGATGTCGGTGTGGTCCTGGAAGGGGTCAACCATGCATGCATGATGCTTTATGGGTTGATCTACGCACTTAATCTAAGCTATCCAAAAAGCTTGAAGAATACATTCAAAGTTTACCAGAAGATCCTGATGGACCTGGAATCGTCCAAGCTTTCCCCCAAAGTACAAGCACTGAAACTCACATTGCTCAGGTGATTCACACATATCGAACACACAGAAAGCTAGAAACGGCAGGTGCTCAGTCAACACTTTGTTTAACCTTCCTAACTTGCCTCTGTTCTATTAAAGTTATCATTTTACATGTTCCATCTACAGCAGTAGATGACTTGGTTGAAGAGCTACACTACCTGCTGAGTACTGTGTCTGTGTGAAGAGAAGAGGTTTGCTTTAATGTTAATAAATGTGTTGAATCAACAAGGTGGTCTGATTGTATGAATCATTGAGATATTGTTGAATGGAAAATAGAAAAATTCATTGGATATTAATCAAAAAAATACATAAATCTAATGCATTTTGATTGAATGTAAGCTTAATTGTTATGTATTTCAAACACATACACATTATTCATCTTGACTAGGTAACCTAATTACCGTACTATGTAATTCAAACAAATATACTTAATGTATTCTGAATACATAATCTGATTAATATGCATTTAAATTCAATAAATTATATTAATACTGAATACATAAACCTGGTGAATATGCATTTCAAATGAATAGGCTTTATTACACTGATGCATATGCATCATGTAAAGTTTATATTAGGTAGGTTTATGTTCAAAATATTAAAAAAATTAAATGGAACTTTGTCATGTAATTATTTTACATAAATCTTAAAAGTTAGGGTTAAATATTTCTGTGAGTGCACCAGTCAATCCTATGAATACGTGTACCCCACTGTAAACAGTGAATGTGGATGCTCAGCTAGGCTTCAATCAGAGCGGAGTGACCAATTAACCGCTCAGTCAGAATAGAAATGCAGTGTTTGAGGCATCAGAGACGTTCCTCACATCGCTCACTGCTGCTGATCTGAAGCTGTTCTTATCCCTCAGACATCCTCACTGCACTACTCCCTCTTCATATCTCTACCTCTGTAGTGGAATGTAGCCAAGTACATCAACTCAAGAACTGAAGTTCAGTACACTTTTGAGTTACTTGTACTTTTCCATTTTATTATTTAAAAGTGTATTGATTTTTTATCTTTTGACTTAGTTAATCCATACATGTAATTCAGAATACAAACTCAAGTTTGTACATGAAATATAAATTAAACACGACAAAGAAACATGTTTAAGGAAAATGTAAAAAATAATTAAATTACATTTTATAAAAATCATACCAGGAAATACAACATGTACTAGATAGATGTACTCATATTTTACTCAGTACAGTACCTCACTGCATTTCATTTTCATAATTGAATAAAAATAAATCAACTCTGCACACTTTAATGTTTGTAGTATTCTGTGTTTATTTTTTAACGGTAGATTTGTTTATTCGAGTATTCTTACTTATTATGCATATATTAATAGTTGGTATTGTTTAGATACCATAAAGATATATGTGTTCCTCCTGTTTTTGATTTTATTGTATTTTTTTCATTTTTATTCATTTTATTTTGTTATATTTTAACTCGTGCAATTTCTTGTTAACATTCTGCTGTGAAAAAAACATTTCCTAATTTTGAATCAATAAAGTAAATGTAATGTAATGAAATGATGATGTATTGATATACATGAATGTACCCAGCTGTATAAACAGTCATTACAATGAGCCCCAGCTGCAACAACAAAGGATGAACATTGATAATGATAATAACTAAATAATACATCTGTATCATGACTTTTTTATTTTGGGGAATGTTAGTCTTTTGACTATATCTTAAAAGCCACATACTTACTGTAACAGAGTATTTCTATTGTGTGGTATTGCTACTTTTATTTGATTAGTTACATTTCATTGTATATGTGTCCGCCTCATCAACATTATCTTTTGTACACAAATGGCACTTTATCTGGAGAACACACAAAGATGCGTATTGATTCCTCCACTGCCTTCCTCCAACACGTGCTTTCTGTTAGCACATTCAAAGAGGAATCCGGGCCGGACAGTTTACCTGTCGGGGAAAACATTTGATCACTAACTCTAATTGGAAGTAAGCCTGAAGACTTCCGAAGATGAAAACATCAGCAACAACAAATCCTCTCTTCACTGATGTCTGTAACTATAACACCGATTATACATAAACACCAAGCGAGCAGCAAAGCAGCTGAGAGCTACAGCCACACACACACACACACACACACACACACACACACACACACACACACACACACACACACACACACACACACACACACACACACACACACACACACACACACACATACTCGGTATAAACCAAAACAAATGCATAATACATTTATATATATATTCAGTGAAGATTGTCTCTCACACAGGCAGGGACAAATGGAAAATACACATTCACACATATACCAAGCCTAAATAGGCAATACTTTTAATAATAACATCCCTGAATCTACACATGTATCATTAATGAACCATTAATCCATGTGTTTGGAGTGGGATCGCTGGAGCATGAAGTTAACTAAATGAAATAAGGAAAACAACTTGACACTGCTTCAATGTTTCCTCCCTCTCAGCCACAACTACTTGCTACTTAAAAAATGGTTTCTGCTCACAGTTTCAATTATTAAAGAGGCCATTATTCTTTCTGTGTTTTCCCTTTGCTGCAGTGATATAAAGGTTTTGGTGCATGTAAATGTAAATGTTTTGCAAAGGCTTGAATCCCAAAGTTCTCTTCCACACATTCCCTCTCTGCCTGAAACTCCTCCATTGGACTCCTTTGTATACTTCCGTATGTAACACTCGCGCATCTATTGGTTAGTGCTCCAACACATTGTACGTGATAGGCGGGACATCTCTAAGCGGTTGACCAATCACAGCAGAGCCGGCCAGCTAACAAATCAGAGCAGACTGGGCTCTGGTTTCAGACAGAGGGTGAAAAGAGGTGCTGCAACACAGGCAGTATGATAAAAATAAAGAGCTTTATGAACATAATAGTGCCCCTTTAATCCAATGTTGCCTCGTGGTTCTGGTTCTTTTCACACTGATTATAGCTTACACCAAGTGAACCAAGAGGAATACACATCAGGACAACCTAGAAATGTTATAACACCTAAATTAATAAGGAACATAATTAGTTTTAGTTTTTTCTATAAACTGATCTAACAAGATATATTGGTATCAATATCTGCTTGTGGCCACTACGGCATGATTAATGTTTGGGATGTCACTTGGCTAAGGTTCGGTAAAGACTTGGAGAACATTTCCTGAAGTCCTCCACCACCTTTACAAATGGCATGTGGTAGATAATGTATTGCTTCCTTACAGGTTGCTGCTTGATGTAGCCAGCAATTACATTCCCCTGATTTGTTTGGCTGTACAAATGATAGAGTATAAAGTATATAAACACATTTTGGAGATGACTGGGTTGGACAGGTAACATATTCATTAAACTTTTTAAGCGGCTGTCATTGGTTATTATGATCACTATGTGGAAAACACTTTCCTGTGACTGACAGCAGCTCATGCAGCATTGTAATGAAGTGTATTGCTCTTTTATGGCGTCATAAATAGCTCAACAAGAAATCATTTATCATGAGTTTCATTAGTCAAGACAACAGATGGATGTCTTAGGGTAAATAATAATGATGAAGTGGTCTACCTTTTCTCCATTATTATTAGCTGGACTGCTGGAGTGGGTATCTGCTGTAGATAGGAAAGTTAAATTGTTGGTCGTAAGAAGCATACGTCAGGGTTGCCAACTCTCACGCATCTGGCGTGTGACACACGCTTTCACTCTCAATCTCACGCTCTCACGCTGCCCAAACTATTCTCACGCCAAAACAAGAATACCGAAGACTAGAAACGGTTTTGAAAACTTTTGTCA
Organism: Harpagifer antarcticus; assembly: GCA_902827135.1. NCBI lineage: Eukaryota > Metazoa > Chordata > Actinopteri > Perciformes > Harpagiferidae > Harpagifer > Harpagifer antarcticus. Next base: position 100,559 of record CADEHL010001125.1, read on the forward strand.
CGTAGTAATCGTCTTCTCAATAGAACATCTTTGATAATGTTTTCTGGTCAATCAGAATCAATATAACGACGTGGTGTTGTTGCAGGAAGTCCCGACGGAGAATACTTTTGCTGTAGTACATCTCTATATACATCGATACAACATTACGTGTTGATAGAAATCAACACGCAATGAAATAAGACCCCACGGTTTGATGATTGATAGGTGTGTGGGCTGTCTTTCATTTTGACACACAGAACAATGGGGGCTATCCACCCTTATCCACAATGTAAAGTCATTCACAGCCTCTTCCCTCTTCTCTCTGTGAGGAGCAGCAGGTTCAGCTTTCAGAACAAAGTAACTAAAAACTAAAATGGCATTCATTTTTTTAAATATGTCGTGGAGTAATAGATTTATTTATTTTTCTTCTCAAGAGAGAACCAGAATGTGTATTTTATGTTAGTATTTCAAAAAATCTCCTGGGGGAGAATCCCCCCAGACAGGATTGGCTCCAGGTCGCCCTTTTTTATTTCATACAGTTCAATTTGGATTGAGACAGGGAAATAATCTAAACCTCACGCGTGGCGTTTCACTGTCAAGGGGAGCGTGTATGTGATTACATTGCAAATACTGACTTGACCCCCACCACTGTATGGGTTAGCCCTACCATAGATTACCCAACAAAAATACTCTGGAGTACGCTGGTACACAGCCGACCCGTTTTGCGCATGCGCAGATCTAAGATCCAGTAGAAATTATTAAAAGTCTGCTGCTTATAGAGTGGCGAAGTCCCTCCCCTTCCGGGGGAGCTCCATGGGACCTTATTTCGAAAAAAGGATGTATTGAAGTCAATGGAGAGAGAAAGATTATCTTTCGATCCCGTTTGAATTGTGCCACAAATTACACATATGATGTTTGTCAATTTAAAAGATAATTTTGCAAGTCAAAAAAATTAAAATGTGTCGTAAAACTGTGAAGTAACACATTTGTTTGTGTGAAGCGCTCAATGAACTAAATCTCCCGTCTCGCACCACACACCAAGACGGCCGTCACGTTAGCACATTTAACTTCTTTCTTTCAGAATGAGGTGAAAAGTATTAAACGAGGTGAAAATAACTACAAGTCTGGGCACGTTGAGAGCTGTGCACACACACAAGGGGAGTTAGTCGGTTCCGTAAGAGCCAGCATGCGGGACCGGGATTCTGAGATTTGTAGTCATTCTAGTTGCGTATTTTTCATCGTCTTATATTTCAACATTTTTACGACAAACTGTGACTTTTTTGACATGGAAATGATTTTTTAAGATTGACAAACATCATATGTGTAATTCATGGCACAATTCAAACGGGATCAAAAAATAATCTTTCTCCAGTGGCGAACCGTGTCTATTACAACTGGACCTTCTGTAGACTGTCCGTCTTCTCACTGAATTGTCGTCTTGAAAAGGGAACTCGCAACAATTCCGCAACAACTTCATCTTCACCTGTTGCTCTTGTCATTTCAACGTTAAAAACAATAAAACGGCATGAATTGCTTCGTCGCATTCATCTAGATCCTCTGTCTCGAGCCAGTTAACTAGCGGGCCTTCTAGAACACCCTGGAACCGAGGGGAACTCTGAAAGAATACGACCATTGGCTACAAATCAATATATTATTGGTTGATCAAACTGTCAGTCCAAACGTACAATCTCATTCAGTGCAACGGCCAGGGCATTCTATCAAGGATGTAGAATACCTTGGTTGAAGGACAAGATCTGATTGGTTGCTTTCTTTTCTAACAAAAAACCACTGAAATGCGTAGTGCATGGTCCGAGAAGGACAAACAAATCAACGTAACACTGTAATATTACAGATCAACAACACAGATACCATTCTCATTTATTCATTTTATTTATATCATTAAATCGGTTTGTTTCATCTGAGTGTTCCAGGGTATTCTCTGAATACCTTGAAGGCCCTGACGGTTCGCCACTGTCTTTCTCTCTCCATTGACTTCAATGCATACTTTTTCCGAAATAAGGTCCCATGGGGCGGAAGTAGATGGGCGGGACTTCGCCACTCTAATAGAGTGGCGAAGTCCCTCCCCTTCCGGTGGGACACATGGGACCCAAAGTTGGCAACCCTGGCATACGTAAGACCAACTGATATACTGGTTTTAAACACAGAGGACGTTATTAAATTACCACACAGCACAGGAGCTTCTTCAGCAGCTTTTCATGAATTTTTCCGCAACAAACAATAAGGAAAAGCTTACCAGGCTACAGAAAAGAAACACATTCAACGATGCCAGGCTAATATGCTACCGTTACATGCAGGTTACTAATGGTTTAGCTTCATACAACAATGAACACAACAAATTACAAAGTTAATGACAACAAGCACCCACAGACTTAAATCATAGTCACCACAGGAAGTATATGTGGACTTACTAAGTACGGTTGCTGTGAGCTAAAGTGATGGTAATGCAATCATCAACAGTTACTGTGCAGAAATACATACAACCTGCAGGCTGTAGCGCTTAGCTTGCACCACTACCTGACACACAGTATGTAGATACAATGTCAGACAAAGACAAGTAGTTGTTTCTGAGACAGTGCTGCTTGTTAAGTAACGTTAGAGAGCTCCAGTCTAACATCCTGTAGTTAGCGCTCTGACTCTATTCTTTCTGTTTTCGCATAGTATGAAACTTAGGGAAGGCTTCCATGGTTTCATTACCCACCGCCCTTGGTAAGAAGTATGAATACGTAAACAAACTATCAATAACAATAATCAGAGCTAGGCAGAAAATGTGTATTTGTATTGATCTGGTATGTTTTGTTATTCAAATGACATATTTGCTGAACCTGCGACCTTGGTGCCCACACTGTAAAGGTCAATCAACTGGCATCGACTGCTCACACTGAACAGAAGTATGAAACCTCCAGTCTTTTTGTCAAATAACAATTCTAATTGTTCTATTATTCTATTTTGAATGACATTGATTAGTCCTCAATGTTGAGGAAAAGAGAAAAAAGCAGCATCACATTGTAAACTCTATTATAAACTTAAAGTCAGTATAAATAATAAATATAAAGCTGCAGATGTGAACAGTATGTCTGACTGATAAGCGGTTACTCCAGCAGATTATAGAAATGAATGAAGTGTAAGTGTTCCAACTGTCTCTATTCTAAGTGCTATTAAATTACATATCATACTCTACAACAAACAATGCATAAACGACAGTGGCAACGTCAGGCAAAATGCTAATGTACCCCCCCCCCCCCCCAGCTACAGCCCCTTGTACCCCCCCCTCCCCTGTCAGCTACAGCCCCTCTTCAGAATAGATAGGCTTCATTTTGTTGTGGCCAAGCGTGAGTATCACCAGTGGCTGCCATGCTGTGTCAGCGGTGTGGAGGATGCTTTTTAAAGGGGGTTTTCATTTCACACTACATTAAGTCACAATACAGGGCTTTTGGCAAACACTTTGTGAAATGCCCCCCCCCCTTCCCCTCTGTAAACTATCAGGAGACAATAAGGAAGACATTGAAGTTTTTTTAACAATCCATGTATGCAAATGTCTCTGTGTTTTCCTTTTGATACAACATTGGTTCGATTTCTGACCAGACAGCAAGTTTTTGCTTTTGTATTAACAATGCAGGAGGATGCCACACACACACACACCTACACACACACACACACACACACACACACACACACACACACACACACACACACACACACACACACACACACACACACACACACACACACACACACACACACACACACACACACACACACACACACACACACACACACACACACACACACACACACACACACACACACACACACACACTCTCCCTCTCGTGTGAATGGGGAGTGAAGGTTGCAGTGAGATTGTCAGTAGCCGGAATTTGTCCTTCGGCATTGGTGAAGAAACCCTTTTTACCTAGTCAACTCCTGACCCCCCCGACCCCCCTGAGGCTCTCACATTGACTGAAGCCATCTAGGACTCCCATCCATTTAAAATCCTTTTCATTCACACCATCCTTTTGAAGTCACAAAGCTTTTCTTGATAGATTCCTTAAATGGTTTAGCAACAATTCAATATATATCCAGATCTAAGAAAATCTGAATGGTGTGCTTTAAGGTGCATTGTGGGAGCTCCGAGGCGTTGTTTATCAGAGGGCCAATACACTATTGACACATCACTTTACAGATAAGCCACTTTAAAGCCACATCGATCACTCACACAGTCACCAATGTCCCTATATCAGCCAAATATAATATGCACATACTTGTAAATAGAATAAACACACACACACACACACACACACACATTGAGTACATATGCAAATACACACCGAGGACCTGGACCAGGCTGTGGCTCTGGTCTCAGACGGGGTTCGATACCGGTCTCCAATGCCATCTCTGCCGACTCAGCAGTGCCTCTGGGCTCATTCGCACTCCACTATCACCTTCACAGAAACCCACACACACACCTGACCAATGCCTATTCAGCAGCTATGTGTGTGTCCCTTTTATTCAGTAGTAGACTGGAGACCCCCAGGGGCCTGACAGTGCTGAGGCCTGGGCATGACCCCACATGGTTTATGAGACATGATTTGACCCATAGAATAAAAGGAGATACCGATCATTTTGGATTTAAGCTGCATAGATGGTGAGGTTGTTTTATCGCACCGTAATTCATAAATATTCAAGTGATTCATTTTTTTATTTGAATATTATAATTAAAATTGTTAAGAATATTCAGAAACATTTCTATTGTAGCTTCTCACAGTCTAAGGTGATCTCTTTAAATGTCTTCTTCTTTTTGTCCAAAACACTTCCATTCGGTGAAACGTGCTTCACTTTCAAAATGATGCAAATATAAGAACAACAATGCGCTGAAAACACACGCAAAGGAAGAATCATGTTCTCTAACTTGACACAGAATGTGCAGCGTTTACTAAAAGTGCTGTGATAACGAAACGCTGCAAGAAACTCAAACCACAACGGAAACGGGGACACACACAGCTGGGACCGGAGCGCTTGTTGACGTTCATGAATACACACACAGTGAAGCCAAAGATAAAGGACAACCCAAGAAACCCTACCTGCAGACTTCCAAGAGTCTGTGGTCATTTAACCTCCTCTTCAAATGATCACATGATAGTCATACTTCACAGAGCGTGTCAGTGGAAAGCATATTGTACTAAGAGAAGGCATTCAGCACATTATCAATCAAATCATCTACTTTTTATTTAATACTTGGCTTCAATTATTTTAAAAGACAATGTTTTTTTCTCTGTGAAAAACATTTTGTATATTTCACACTGTATTCTCAATTATTAATTAAATAACAAATTATTCAAACACTTTCTAATTGACTTTAGTCTTTTGAAGAATTAAAATACAAACTAGTTCCAGTGTCTTCAATATAGGGGTTTTCTTTTTCAGTTGTATACAACGCTACAAAGAATACTTGTGTGTTTAACAGCGTTAGTCAGACAGTTATTATTAATATCATTTGAAGACGTCACCTTGGGCTCTAGGAGATAGTGAAGGTCTATTGTACATGCTAAAAAAGGTGTCAAGTAATCATTAAAGATATAATGATAATGAAAATAACCAATACATGCAGTCATGCATTTTAGAACCTTTGTTTTGAAGGAAATGTCTTATGTTATAAAATAACAATGTCCTCCATTAATATTGATTAATAAATGTGCCTCATTTGTCTGAATATAGTTGCTTATAGTTTTACTGGGTGATCCTGGTAAGATTTTGGATTGTAAGCGGACTGAGAAGGAGGCTTCCTAAATGCAGGGAGTGGCTCACAGTGAAGACATGTCTGTGCCACAGCATCTGATCCCTGTTCTGTACCCAGGAAGACATGTGAGGGCAGTTGCTGTCTTATTTCCGCCCTACACAAATCACACAGCCCAGTTTAAAGCCCCTGTCAATAGGAGACTGTTTTGCCTTAACCATGATGACGTGTTGTGAATAATTAAGACCCAACTGACAGGGAATGCAGGAGCAAGCGCTGTTTATGCACACATTGGTTTGTGACTTAATCAATTATACATCTAGCATGCCATATGAACAGAGGAAAGAGATGAAGAGGCTTTGCTCGAAAGTCTATTGGGACAGGAGCATCCAGACTGTCGTTCAAGCAGAATCAAAACACAAAGCACCTATTTTAGTGCTTTTTAAAAGACACAAACAAAAAACGTGATGTTTCAGCGTCCTCTCCAACTTTTACAAGTCCTCATGCGGAGTCTGGGTATGTCACAGGCTGATGTGCAGCAGTTATGTTTGTGCTTTTTGAGTCGAAACAGAAGCCACGGATTATTCACAAAGGTCTTCTGTGGTCTCATCTTGTGAGGCTCGGCGCCCGTGGCTATATTTGAGCCCAAATCAGGTTGCCTCTTCAGTTTCATTAGCTGAGCAGAGGAGATGCAGACACACAGTGACACTAACAATTAGCCTGACACATCTCGGGCCATGTAGTCCATCACATCGGCTTTGTGTTAATTACATTTAATGCTGACTTAATCTGAAGCTTGCCACTTAATGACACTGATTCATGCTTTTGGGAAAATGCTGACCTGACCTAAGAATTACCACCTGACTCCAGAGGCCAAAGGCGGGTTCTTCATGATGCATTGGATTTATCTCCGCACCCGTATGTCTATACGTCACCCTCTGCTTTGTTAATCACATTTCTCAGCACGTGACACCATCCGGTACATTAAGGTGGTAAGTGTATTTAAGCTGTCAATAATATCTTTCATTTAACAGGTTCCGAAAATGTTTTAAATAATTACAAGCACTTGGGATTTTATTCGCCAGTTTGAAAAGTGGGTCAATGCATATTCAGAAGGTATTGAGTGGGGCGGTGATGACGTATTTGTATAGGCCGACCTAGATGTTAGAATCGCAACGGCTCCCTCCACAAAAGTAACGGGACATTTCTATTCGATGTTGGAATAATGAAGAAGGTTTGTTATGTTTATGATACTTGCACGTTTTGTTCAGCAAGATAAACTCCACATATTAACCACTTTTGTAATATTAGAAGCATGAATGCTATCGCCAGAAGTAACTAGCTAACGTAATGCTATAAACGAGCTACATGAAAGTCGCATATCTTCAATTCAAAACCGCTAAGCTAAACGTGGCTAATGATGTTTAGTAATTTTATTCAATCACTTATTGGCAACTCCTTTTTTAAGACACATAGAAGCGTCAGAAGGTTACCAGTGAGGTGTTTACTGATGTTTGTAATGTTGTAGTACGCAACAGGAGAATCTCATTAGCTTGTGTCAGAGATCTTATTTCAGGCATCTAACAAAAAACTCATCCAAAAAAGCTGTTGACTTAGAGACCAGGGATCCCAAAAGTGCTAAATTGCTATCTCATTTCAGGGTTTAGCAGTCCTTCCTGCACCAGTCTATTAGCTAACATTGCTAATAGTGCTTACATTGCAAACAATGGTCACAGCGCCGGCGAAGCTCACCGGGTTTATTAGAGAGCAGTGTTGGGTGTGACGCGTTACAAAAGTAACGGAGTTACAGTCATATATTACTTTTTGCTGTAACGAAGTAATGTAACGCATTACTAATGACATACTACCCGTTACAATTCTCAGTAACGCAGTTACAACACATTTTAACCCGAAATGAAATGGTGTTTTGTTTTTTAAGAATTTACAAACATCGCGAGACATTCCGACACCAGAGAAAGATTGTGCGGGTGGATCAGTAAGCCTGGTGTTTACCCTTCAGGTGGTCTTTTCCCCATAATGACCGCCTCGCTGCACATTATCCAGCTTATTACACGGCTGTATACTAAACAAAATACAGAGCCCATTCCGTGTCCTGTTATTGTTTACTTCCTGTCTGCCTTCTTCTGGTGATTTATCTGACGTCCAGCGCTCCGTCTTTTAACCTCTTTTCCTTTCTCTTTCTTGATCCTCCTTAGCAACCTTCATTATAGTCCTTGACAGTGGTCTGTAATAATAATAATAATAATGGGTTCCATTTATAAAGCACTTTATATCTGATCTCAGTACTGTACTGTACTGGATTAACAACGTGTCACATGTTAAGAAGTTACAATCAGAATCAAGTATTCAACTCAGCCGTGTAATACAAGTTGTTAGTAGCCTTAAGGGCCTACACAGTTGCTATGCTATACCACATTGCCCTTCACTGGATGTATAATGAGCTGCACTAAACTACATTTTAGCATTTAAAATACCTAGCCATTCTTTTAAGGTTATTTTGGTAAAGTAACTCAAAAGTAATATAGAAGCAGTGTAACTCATTACATTTCAGAGACAGTAATATTGTAATGTAACTTATTACTTTCAAAAGACAGTAATAAGTCATATGTACTATTACATTTTAGAAGTAACTTGCCCAACACTGTTGGAGAGTGAAGAGGAGGATTCTTTGTTTCCGTGCCAATGCCTTGGGTAGGATGCTATCAGCACTAGCCTGAAGCTCAAAAGTCATTAGCTAGAAAAACATAGGGACTGCAGAAACATGCTTGCATAGCCTGACCGGCTCCATACACAAAGCACGGAACCCCATTCCTGTGCTCGTTCATACATTCTTGATATCAGAAAAAGTATTATCTCAACAAGAAGTTATTATGGAAGCCACAAAGTTTTTCATGAGGGAGGTAACATTACAAAAGAAAATGTCAAATATGCTCTTGCATATTAAGTCATACAGTTGCTCACAATTTGGAGCTAAATTATTTTAAATGTATAAGGGACACAGGTAACATGTTTTCGGGGCGTACCTATCCTTTATATATCTGTACTTCAGGCTGAAGATAAAAGCTTGTGTTGCAAAAGAGAACATACAGTTTATAGGTTTGGTGTGTAAAGGGCTTTCTCTCTCCATCTTTAAAACACTTTCTGATAGCCTGTGAAAAGCTCTTTAAATGAGATACAGATACATTTATATTCCCTTATTATATTTATATTTTCTGGTTAAATAAGAAAAGTATATGTTTTGCATGATTTTGTTTTCTAAATAAGCTAAAGAGAGCTTTACATATGCAAGGACGGAAACACATTTTTCCCCCAAAATTGGCATGAATTTAATAAAAATCCCAATATCATATTGCTTTATTGATCAAATGTTCAATGTCTACAGGGAAGTGGATTTGAGACTGCATTATATTGATCACATAGAGGTGGAACACACCGCCTACATACAGTTCAGCTTTTTAATTAAAGGCTTAAAAACACATTTGACCAACTCAGAGCTCAGCTGGAGCATCCTCCTCACCTTTGTCTCTTCTCAAGAGCACAAATCTAACTACTTGTGAGTGACCTTACACACGTGCACAGACACACACTTTTCTGCAGGTCCAGGTCTAATGGGACCCCCCCCTTAATCCGGTTCTATATTTAAACAGGCTCTGATTAATGGAGGGATGACAGAACATTGTCAGGTACAAATGTGTACACACACACACACACACACACACACACACACACACACAACACACACACACACACACACACACCACACACACACACACACACACACACACACACACACACACACACACACACACACACACACACACACACACACATACACACACACCTCTGTCTCCATCAGTGTGTCTCCACAGACAGGCGAACAGCAGTCAGCCTCCATAATCACCAAACACTCCTCTGGTTTCTACACAGCTTTGTGCCTTTTCTCTGTGTATCTGTTTCTCTTTGTCCCCCCCCCTCGGTCTCCCCCTCCCACACACGTATTTCATCTCACTTTCACTATCATGGCTGCAAAACAAAGCAGTGAAAATAAAGAAATGGTAATCTTTCCTTCCCCTTTATTTCCTGTTGTCCTCTCTGACGATGAATTAAACATCAGGACGGCGTCTGCTGATGGGACAGCGGAGCCTCTGTGTGTGTGGAGGGATTTCATGCAAGAAAGAGCGGGAGATGATGAAGGGAGGAGGAGAAGATATGGAGGTTAGCCCCCCCCACCCCACCATCCTCGAACCCCAGGGGATTGGTTTTCCAGGCGCCTCATCAGTTGTCTCATCTGGTTGCTTTTCTGATACACACACTTTCTTCCCCCCCACCCACCCTGTTTCTCCCTGTTTTGAAAGTACAAAGCCCTAATCATGGTGCACCCTGGTCACTGTCACCAAGAGAAGATGGCTAAACATCTCATACCGATTTTTGAGAGAATACGTTTGTCTCTTTCGCCCTTCACCCCATACTACAGAATAAAGTATGACTTAGTTTCCATCCCTCAGCAGGGTTTTCTGAATCGATGTTGACATGTCTCACCGGTACATCTCGGGTCGTACACTTTGCCAAAGATACACTTTTGTTTCTATACATTTTACAATCTACACTGACATAAAGAGACCTTAAAGATACAACTCTGTTTTTTATTGTCATCTCCTGCTCTCTATAATATTTTGAGCTAACTATATATGACTGATCAATTGCTCCTGTTTAACCCTTGTTTTCTATTTTTACAGACATTAAGTTAAACAAATATACTGTTGTGTGGTATTCTCTTCATGAATATTCAATGTCTTCTCAAGTACAATTCTGAATGATAGACCCTTTGGTGTCGCGCATCACTTGAATATGTCACTTGCTGAGCTCAAAGTTCAAACAATTTCTACCGTGACATCGATTTAGGCTGCCCTTTCAAAGCGCAACCAATCAGATGAAAGCTGTACGAAGCGGCGCAAGCTATCCTAAGCTATCCCAAGCTAGCCCAAGCTATCCGAAGCCATATGTCATGCAAAAAGTCAATTGGGTATCATGGGAAAGCAGCTTAAGGTCTATTGCCATTTAACGAAAACAAGGTTGGTTTTCTGTTCATTTGAATATCTGTCAATCAGTCCATATTTAAGTCATCTGTTCAAACCCATTGGTCCAAAATGAAATACTAATTGATGGTTTGCCACTACATTTTCTGCAAACATTCATGTTACCCAGGATGAACCTTGATGACATTGGTGATCCAAACTTTTAATTTAGTGTCAACAGCAGGTGAAAGTCTGCATTTTTACAGTAAAGAATCTAGGTATTTTACAGCTGGTACGTCTCATTATGGTTTGCCCCAACGTCTTTACACCTTTCTGATAAGAGTAAATCAATGTCGGACTACACAAATGGCCCTGGCACAAATGGCAAAAGATCGTTCACCTTTTATTTGAAACCACCTTAAATCTTGTTATTGTATAATTCATCAAACTATTGGACTCTTCATCTGGGACAAATGTAAGGCCTGAGTCATTAGGATTCATCTTATGGAGTGCATCTATGTCTATACCCCGTTATAAGACAATCCAGTCATCCAATTCAACAGTTGTTGAGATATTTCACTCTGGACTGAAGTAATGGACCAACTAATTCTCCCATGTAAACTCAATCCACTACTGCGGCTAAACAAATCAACAGAAATATAATAAGAGCTAAACAGCAGCAGTTACCTGCACACTGTCCTACTAAAATGATAACTGCACACATACTAAAGAGTCCATTGGCTTTCTAATAAAGCTGGTTATAGAGAGTAATTGACAGCAGCCATTAACCCCGTACCTGCAGGTCCAATGATCTATGTCTCTCTTCCCCCATTATAATTTACTGCGTTCCTAAATGGCACAATGAGACACTTAAATGTCAAGCAACCCTGGGTGATAAAGAGGAAGGCTTGGCTTAGGGGGAGAGACCAGTAAAAGTATTGTCCCAGTCTTGATTTTGGGTTTATGTAATTAACTTCAGACTTTTACTGTGGAAGGAGACTATAAACACCCACGCTGTCTTTCCAGAGTCCCAGGGATGTCTGTCTGTGTGTGTGTGTGTGTGTGTGTGTGTGTGTGTGTGTGTGTGTGTGTGTGTGTGTGTGTGTTTAGCTATGCTCAATTTCTGTTTGTGTTTGGACATGTGCCTCCGCTGTACCCTGTTAGTAGAGGTGATCACACATTTACAGACTTACGTTTGGCTTTGGCTGTGTGTGTGTGCACGTGTGCGTGCGTGTGTGTCCCAAGTTGCTATCAAAGGCAGATAACGTGTGCTGTCCTATCAGCTGTGGCCTGAAGCGAGGTGCTGAGATAATTGAAGTTATTAGCCTGCTGCCTCTTAGCCAGCACAGAGCTCGAGGTCTGCCAGCTTTGACCTTGCTACACCCTGCACGCACACACACACACACACACACACACACACACACACACACACACACACACACACACACACACACACACACACACACAAAAGTCCATCTTCAATGTTTATCAAGGATCATCTCTACTGCAGGGTGTGACTGTGAACGCAGACTGAAGGATGGAAAGGTGGAACGTGTGTGTGTGTGTGTGTGTGTGTGTGTGTGTGTGTGTGAAAGAGACTTGTTTTCTCATTTGATGCCAGAAAACTTCATTATTGACCATAACATACTAACTTTTAATTTCCTTTTTCATTTGAAATGCTATATGTTAAGCTGTATTGAGGTGGTCCCAATGGACTTGGGACAGACTGCCAAAAACACAGGGAATTAAGTTGGAGTTGGACTAAAAACATTCACTTTGCTAGCCTTAAATGTAAAGCCTGTTTTATTGCATATGATATTATCTCAGTCGTTTTACAGAATTGACGTGATCACTTAAAGATTTGACAGGAAGTAAAGAAGATGGATAGCCTGGGTTTAGATTTTACACACATGGAATACACCAAGTGTAACAAATGAATAAGTAGAAGTCACAATAAAAAACCCTGTTTCAAAATGATATATAGATTCTAAAATCAAATCCAATTATGATGTTGATGCAGCTAAAAAGAACAACACAAATATAGCACTTAAAACATTTTGACTAGTGTGAAAGATATTGTATATTTTCTTAAAGAGTCGTAATTGTATACATTTGGGATTTATTAGTCCAACCACATCTATCAAAAATGAAATACAATTCTTAATGCGAACATGTCAAAAGGTGGTTCGTGTGCATATTAGCTTCCAGATCACAGCGCTCCAAAGCACTCTTCAGTAATATGTTTAATTTCCTTCCCAAAGCATTGCCTATTTGCAACAATAGGCACACAATTAATTAGCGCTAACACCCAGTTAGGACGCGTGATACACAGAGAGACTTCAGATCCATATTTGTTTTCATCTTTGCATTATTTAGAGCCAAAGACGATGATTAAAAGTTGAAAGAGTGATGGGGCATTGGTCTCCTGTTGTGCCATCCCTGGGCCATGTGGTGCGATCGCTAGTTAAAAACGGAAAGGCAAGACGACAACAAGTCTGTCTTATCAGTCATATTTCCCTCTGAAGCTTCTCAACATCCAGCCCAAATCACAATAATATATTTGACATAAGCACCTATTCTAATAAGGATGGTAATTAGGCTGATTAATGCAGTAATTGGGTAAAGCTCCTCTGTCAACAGCCTGTAATTGTCTATATATAAAACACATTGGCAGAATTAATACGAACTGGAGTTAATCGCGGGAATACACAAAGCATCTAAAATAACCTACATGTGGTGGCCTCGCTGTGCCCTGTCTTTACATTTCTCTTTCTTTTTCCAGATGACACCAAGCGGAGGTGGCAGTGTGAGGAAAACACAGCTTTGGCACTAAGCCGCCTTTATCTGTTCAAAACCACTGAGCAGTTCCTTGTGAAATCTTTAGGTTTTAAGCCGATAAGTGCAGCAAAACAATAAACAACATCATCTCGGTGTTAGCCGGGGATCCCTCCTTTCATCTGACTGGAGATTAGGTTAATTTGCTCCACTCGCGGCGCCTCAGTTACCAAGATTAAAACCACGCCAAGGCTTTGTCATCCCCTGACGAACACAATACCAGGCATTACCTTGGAAAAGATTAAGCCGCGATTAGGTAGATCGGATACAATAACACCGCCGTCGTGTCAGCTCGAGACAACCCACCGGCTGGCAGACTAACCGGCAGATAGATAATAGCTTTAACAATGGCTGTGATGGACAGCCAAGGAAATGGTAACCTTGTGGGTATCAGATACTTTGTTATGAGTCCATTCTGGAATAAAGCAGTAAAAAGTTCTCACATCGCTGAGATTCTTTGACTCAACAGGGGAGTAAGACTAAAAAAGAGATTTCTTCAAATGCATTTTCAACAAGGTGTGCAGCGAAATCAGTGGGGGCTTTATTACGGTGGCCGACAGGTGCAAACACACTACAGCGGTGCAGAGTATTTCTATTAGAAGAAATATGCTGGAGTTTCAGCAACAACGCAAATATAAAAACACAAATGTACATGCAAACGAAGAAACATCTTCTCCAACATGAACAATGAAGAGAGAAAACTTATATTTCAAGCTGTAGACTGTTGATGGTTTCTACACGGACCACTATTGCGGTAAGCATGTTGTAACTTCCGGTTGTTGTCATTGTCATCTCCGGGTATCCCGTGTGCCTGTTCTGTTGCTGATAGCTTATTATCTTAACTTAATCGATCGTTTTAAAACTCTTGATCACGGCAACTGCCTGACGTTGTAATCACACGTTACTACAGCTTAAGCACTCACAACTCTCCTTCTCTTAGCGACTGTAACTCCACAGTTGCCTACACTCTTTTCGGGTTTGCTAACGGTAGCTACTTTAGCTTGATAGCTAGCCATGGCTCTTTCCCCACCCTCGGGTGTTATTTCCTGCTCTTCCTGTCTCATGTTTGGTTACTCCCCTACCTCCTTTACTGGTACCGATACATGTGTTAAATGTAGTATAGTTGTTAGGTTGGAGGCGGGAATCATAGCCATAGAAGCCCGGCTCCGCATCTTAGAAAGTAACTCAGCTACAGTAAAGCCCATGTTAGCCGGTGCGGACTGGCAAAAGGTAGCTCCTCTTAGCCGTCCCCCGGCAACTCCCGAGCAGCAAGGAGACTGGGTGACTGTTCAGAAGGGGCATAACGCGAAACCCGCAGGTCCCCACCATCCCGTTCACGTGTCTAACAGATATTCCCCACTCAGCGAGACACCCGCTGAGAAGCCAACTCTGGTTATTGGTAGCTCTATTATGAGGCACGTGAATTTAGAGACCGAAGCCTCCACAGTCACATGCATTCCGGGGGCCAGAGCGGGCGACGTTGAGGCGCATCTTAAACTGCTGGCTAAAAATAAACGTAAATACAGTAGGATTGTTATTCACGTCGGTGGTAATGATGTTCGTTTACGCCAATCAGAATGCACCAAACTTAATGTGGAGTCGGTGTGTAGTTATGCTAAAACAATGTCGCACACCGTAATCTTCTCTGGTCCCCTCCCCAATCTGATCAATGATGACATGTATAGCCGCATGTCATCATTTCAGCGCTGGTTGTCTTGGTGGTGCCCAGCAAACAATGTGGGCTTCGTAAATAATTGGACAGCCTTCTGGGGAAAACCTGGTCTGATTAAGAGAGACGGCATTCATCCTACTTTGGAAGGTGCAAATCTCATTTCGGCAAACATTTCAGGGCTTTGTGGACTTAATCCATGACAAACTGGAGTTGAGACCAGGAGGCGGAGTCGCAGTCTTACACGCTTCTCTGCGCTCTCTCCTAGGCAGTCATCCATAGGAATCCCGAACCCAATAAAATACCCAATATTAGCGGTGTGTGTGTCTGCCCAAGGACAATTTAAGGTAAAACCTAATAGAGGTGTCATACATAATAACCTAATAAAAGTAAATGTAACAACTACTACAGTGCAACAAAACAGGAATATTAAATGTGGTCTCTTAAACATAAGATCTTTAGCATCTAAAGCAATATTGGTAAATGATTTAATATCAGATTATAATATTGCTGTCTCACTGAAACTTGGTTGAGACATGAAGAATATGTCAGCATAAATGAGGCCACTCCACCCAGCCATATCAATACTCATATTGCCCGAGGCGTGGGCCGAGGAGGTGGAGTTGCAGCAATCTTTGACTCAAGTTTACTTATCAATACTAAACCAAAATTAAATTATACCTCCTTTGAAAGTCTCGTTTTTAGTCTTACGCATCCGACCTGGAAAACTTTGCAGCCAATCTTATTTGTTACAGTGTACCGTGCACCAGGTCCTTATTCAGAATTCTTATCAGAATTCTCTGAGTTTTTATCAACTTTGGTTCTTAAAACAGATAAAGTAATTATCGTAGGTGACTTTAATATTCATGTTGACGATGATAAAAATAGCCTTACTGTTGCATTTAACTCTATATTAGATTCTGTTGGTTTTTGTCAGAGTGTAAATAAACCAACCCACTGCTATAAATCACACTCTCGACCTTGTTCTGACTTATGGTATTGAAATTGAGCAACTGTTAGTCGAACCGCATCATCCTGCTTTATCCGACCATTTCTTAGTAACTTTTGAAGTACTGTTACTAGACTACAAAGCATTAGTCAAAAGCTCCTGCAGCAGAAACCTATCTGTTAGTGCTATAGCCAAATTTAAGGAAGAGATTCCACCAATACTTAACTCGATAGCAGGTCTGCATGTAGGGGAGGAAACTTATACAAAATGTCCACCACCCCAAATTGATCATGCTGTTGATAGTGCTACAGATGCGCTGCGAATAAAATTAGACTCTGTTGCTCCTTTGAAAAAGAAGAAAATAAAACAACATAGATTAGCTCCATGGCATAATGCCGAAACCCGCAAAATAAAGCAAAAGTCGAGACAACTTGAAAGGATGTGGCGTTTCACTAAACTTGAAGAATCTCGTTTAATTTGGCATATTACTCTCAATGAATATAAGAAAGCACTGCGTAAAGCGAGAGCAGCCTACTACTCTTCATTAATAGATGAGAATAAGAATAATGCAAGATTTCTTTTCAGCACTGTAGCCAGGCTGACAGAGAGCCATAGCTCGATTGAGCCTTCTATTCCCATAGCACTCAGTAGTAATGATTTTATGTGCTTTTTTAACGATAAAATTGTTACTCTTAGAAACAAAATGAATGACCTCTTGCCTTTGACCAGTATAGTGTTATCAACAGCTCCCGGAAATGTAAGTTCTAATATTACACTAGATAGTAAATTAGAATGCTTTTCAGCCATAAACCTTGAACAATTAAATTCAATGATTCTCTCTTCTAAACCATCAACGTGTATATTAGACCCAATTCCAACTAAGCTGTTGAAGGAAGTGTTTCCATTAATTAGCACTTCTTTATTAAATATTATGTCTTTATTATCAGGCTATGTTCCACAATCATTCAAAGTAGCAGTGATAAAACCGCTTCTTAAAAAGCACAACCTCGATCCAGAGGTTTTAGCCAATTATAGACCTATTTCTAATCTTCCGTTCTTCTCAAAGATTCTTGAGAAAGCAGTCGCAAAACAGCTGTGTGATTACTTAAAAAACAATGATTTATTTGAAGATTTTCAGTCTGGCTTTAGAACACATCATAGCATAGAGACAGCTCTGGTTAAAGTCACAAATGACATTCTAATAGCCTATTAGAATGTCATTTTTCTCATAAGAGTCCATTCTTGAGTAAAACACAGTAAAAAGTTCTAACATCGCTGAGATTTTTGGACCCAAAAGGGTAGTAAGACTTTAAGAAGACAGGTCTTCGAATGCATCTTTAAAAAGAGAGAAATCAGTGGGGGCTTTATGGAGTTTTAAAATGAGGCACACTACATTTGCAAAACAACCAAACACTGTTAGAATTAGCCTTTTTCATCCTAAAGTTGATGATGAAGCTTTTGCTCATTCTTTGTTCTTCATTCCATGGTGGAACTAACAGGTATCAAAGGCAAGTTGTCATGTGGAATACCAAAATGCCAAATCTCTCGCTACGTATGGATTATTAATGCTGCTGCGTGTTCCCTCAAGCTTTAGGCAGAATGCTTCAGACCTGTAGCTCCTCTATACGCCCCAAATGGATTTCACAGTTCCCCATGGAGATATGAGGGAAGCCTAGGTAGGAGCCATGGGGGGACACATCCAGAAAATCACAGCTTTGATTGCTGGGAATCCAAATAGCAAACACAGGTACACTCTGAGTGCTGGAGACAAGACTTGAATACAAATTGGGAATGTTCAGCTTGTAGCAAATATGTTCCCCAGCATGTAGAGATGAAGAGTAACTCTCTTAACAGCCCCAATGTCTCCTACAAACCTTTTTTTTAAAAAGAGGACATATTATACTTGTTTTCCGATTCATATTTGTAATGTGTTTGTCTACTGTGACATGCTTTAATGTACAAAAAGCTCTTTATTTTTCTCATACTGCCTGTGTTGCAGCACCTCTTTTCACCCTCTGTCTGAAACCAGAGCCCAGTCTGCTCTGATTGGTTAGCTGGGTGGCTCTTTTCATGCACAAAAGCCTATAAAACACAATACAGGAAAGGTAACTCCCCCTAAAAAGCACAATAGGGCCTCTTTAAACCAAAACTTATTTCCTTACTTTGATTATTATTTGATTACGCTGTCAATTCAGAGTTGTGTGGATGACAGTGCTGACTACTGAAATGAAAGCATAATTATAAGCATGTCACACTTCGGTGTCAACCCTTCACTTTAACACTTAAGTAACAAATCAAGTATTTTGATATTGTCAATAAAAGGAAGGAGAAATCCCTTAAACATGAAAACCTCAATTCTGTGTTTATTCCATTCGCCTGCCTGGCATTGATTGGCTCTCTCCGTCCCCGTCACCTGCTCTGACCCTGACTCAGATTTAATTTCATGTCTCTCCCTCTCTCCCCGGCCGGGGAAATGAAAGCCATGCAGTGCTCATGCTGCAGTCACATGTAATGGAGGACATTAGAACAGCTGCAATTACCATGAACTGTCACTGTATAATAAGAATTGAATTACTCATTCACTTCACAAGTGCCATCCGCAGGGGGGGGGGGGGGGGGGGGGGGGGGGGAGGGGATGACCACTTTTCCTCTGAGCATGTTTGGATCCCTGCTTCATTATTGTGAGCCAGAAAACTGGAACAGGGGGAAAATTCGAGGCAGTGTAATAGCCTCGCTCAAACTACACCAAATCCATTTACTGTCCACAATTTCAATTTTAAAAGTCCAACAAGCCCATTGAACAAAAAGGAGACACACTAACACACACAGCTGCGCACATGTTAAATTAATTAATTAAAACTTGTGTGTGTTTGTGTGTGTGTGTGTGTGTGTGTGTGTGTGTGTGTGTGTGTGTGTGTGTGTGTGTGTGTGTGTGTGTGTGTGTGTGTGTGTGTGAATTAACACTTTGGAATTCTGTGGCTCATGCTTCTTTTAAACGCAGTTGGTGGAAACCTGATTTACTAAACAAAAATGCTTTGTTTGGTTTAACTTGTACTATTCTGTAGGCCTAGTACAGGGGTGGCCAACCCGCGGCTCTCGAGCCGCATGCGGCTCTTTGCCTAGTTTCGTGCGGCTCTTCAGTTCATATCGAATTGTATATCCTATGTGTGAGTTTGGGGGAGAGACAATGACTCCTGACTAGTGTTGTATGGTGTACCGATACTTGAAAGGTATACCGTGATACCCTGCCGTTAAAAACGTTACGATTCCTCCGTTTCATTAGTATCGGTACTTTAAGAATGACGGGGGGAAAGTACTCCGGGAAGAAAGCGTTGTTTTAATAAGAGCCGTGTGTGTTCAGCGCTCTGCTTCCACTCCCTGCTCTGCAGCCGTGCCTGCAGTCCCGCCCCTCTCAACCACGCTCTAAGTGCCTCCCCTCTCTCGTGCACGCGCTAGCTGCCAGAGCATGTGAGAAAACGAGAAGCATGGCTGCAAGTGGGAGTGCAACTGCCGCCGCGCCTCGGCTTGTTGACAAAAAAGACGCGAGAAGCGAAATTTGGAAGTATTTTAGCGATATCTCTGACAGTGAGGGCAAGCCTACGGACACCACGAGGCCTGTCTGTAAGAAATGTATTAATTGTATTTAATACGAATTATTGTCATTTTATTTATTGTTCTCATTGTTTAGAAGTTTGTGTTATGGTTATGGTTCTGGTGTGAAATAAAGCACAATAATTACATTTAAGACTGTTTCCCTTTTTTTAAGAAAAGTATCGAAAAAGAATCGATTCTTCTTGACTTGGTATCGAAACCAAAATGTTGGTATCGTGACAACACTAGCTACTCCTGATAGTTAAACCTGATATTTAGTAGGTCTGTTAAGTATTGAATGCTGATCATTCTGACGTAATTTGGCCGGTCAAAGTTGTTTGGGCTCGGATAAAATCGCTCCGTTACTTTCGTCCCGTGTTACTTTCATCCCGGCTCTCCCTACGTGTGTATGTGTGGTGTCAGGTGTCCGTATGAGAGGATGACAGCGCGTCTAATTTTGATGTGGCCTAAGAGCCAATCACAATAATACCTTCGATGCAGTGAACACATTTGAGGGGGGGGAAACCTATCGTTGATTAAACACTATCCAGTGTTTCCCCTACCATTGTCTTGGAGGGGCGCTGCGCCCCGCCAACGGAGCCCCGCGCCCCCCCTGAAATTCAAGGTGTTTTTTTTTTTTAAATATAGCACCAAATTGCAAATAATCTATAACTACTGTCACTTTTCACATTGAACATGTGCTCTTTTATTAAATAAACTAAACGCTTTCATTTTAAGTTGTGGGTTTAGTGTTTTTGACCCTAAGAAACACTGATGCATTAATCAATAACAATAATCCACAGCTCCTCTCTCTGCTCCAGAGGATTTAAAAAATATATATCCCAATGCCACAAAAATGCATCAGTGACGTGGTTGAAATCTTGTCTACAGAAAACAAAAAACTATTTGATGTGGCTCTTTGCAGTAACATAGAAAAAATGTGGCTCTTAACCTCTGACTGGTTGTCCACCCCTGGCCTAGTATAACCTTTAAGGCAACACATTTTGATACTAAATGTCTTGGTTTCTTCTCTAAGGTTGCATTTTTCTGTTGTCTTACATAATACACTTAAGTAATTAAAAAACATCTTTATTGATAAGTCTTTACTCTTGTTTATCGGCATTGCATTTAACATGGAGGTAATCCAAAAGTAACGGATGGTAATCAGGTTGCATTACTTTTATATAGTGATACTTGGATACTTGTGTCCTTGTGCATACTTAACCCCGAATAGCTCCTGATGGCAAACGGTGTGTGAGTGTGTGTGTTAGTCTCCATGAGCAGGTAGCCCCTTGTATGACAGCCTCTGCCTCTGTAAGACTTACGTCGAAAATAGACCAGCCGCGTATTTTTAGCGGAGCCCAGCGCCGAGATGCTTCTGGGACGCTTCTGAGCCGTAACGCAGCGCGTCTGGAGGAAACACACCCATTGACTAGAGTGGCCGCGATCGATGTGAACGCCGCGGCGCAGCCGTAATGCGGCCGTAACGCGGCGCAGACGGACCCGGTGGAATACAGGGGTTAGGGTTGGGGGGGGATCCATGAATGGGTGAATGCTGACTTTTATATGTAAAAGTGCATAGAGGGTTTACAAAGACTCGAAAAGCTATATATGAACGTAGTCCATTTTAATCAACTACTTTCTAACAACCAATTGAGTAGCAGTCGTTTTCCTGCTCGATGCTGTATCGCCTGCTCGGGAAAAGATAGAGGAGAGGTGGGGTCGGTGCTGTCGGAGAGGAGGCTAAGGTTAAAGAGCCACTCAAGGGCGGACGGAGGAGAGCCAGGGGAGTGAGCGAAGGTCAAAGGCTCCCACATGAGCACTCCTGCATTATGCAAACTGCTGCATATCTTATGCATATTTGTTTGGTTGCAGAATAATCTTTTGATAGTATTTGCCTATTCATTTCTCATTCATCATGAATGTTTTTTTAGGCTTTTCACAAGCACACAAAGACAATTTCAGTGTGCCAGAATGCATTTCGTCAGCATTTTCCTGGATTACATCTCTTCAGTCAGTGTGTTTTCCCCTCAGTCAGCCAGTATCAGGAGATATTTAGCAATATTTAACAACTCCCAACCATACCTCTATAACGTTGTCCTTCATTTGAAAGTTTTGCCATCATTTCTGTCCTTAACAATAGCAGATGGATATGATAAGCCAAGATAATTAATGAGTTCTGGGAAAATGGCGTCAGCCCCTGCAGTCAACATGTCGATGTATCCCTGGGCGAGATACTTAACCCTGAGATGCTCCCAGTGGCATGGCCATGTTGCTGGTGTGTGAATGTGTGTGTGAGTGTTAGCTTCCTTGAGCAAGTAGCACATTGCTCTGTATGAATGGGTGAATGATGACTTGTAAATGTAAACGAGTGGTTGTAAAGACGGGATAAAGCGCTATGTAAATGCATCCATTTACCATTTGACGTTTTTATGCATGGGACACAGTTTTCTGTATGAAAGCTAACCTGGAACCATTCCTGGTCCATTGGAGGTCAAGGTGGGCTCTGAGTGTAGGTCCAGCAGAGGGTAATGACAAAACGTTAGCGGTTTCAGTTAAATAAAATAATTTTGGTTTTCGCTTCTGTTTACACTTATTTGCCGCTGTTAAGCTGTATTGACGTGATTTGCCGTTTGCTGAACTCGAGGTTGGGCACAGAGCTAGTTAACAGCTAGATAAGTTGTGTTTGTGAGGTACCTCTCCTGCTTGCCCCACTTCATAAAGCTCTTATAATTCGTTGGGTGTCAAAAAGTCAGCGTCAATCGAGGTCAAAGACTAAATAATTTGAACTTTTGAGTGACGTGCAATGTCGAAGGTAGCGCTCCTGCCTAGTCGGCCACTCTCTCCAAGAAACCCAACCGCAACGTCACGTAAAGCCATGTCATCGTTGTTCATGTGAGGCAGCTTTAGTGATCAGTTTTCTTACTGATGACCACCATCAGTGAAAACAAGATTGGCAATCCAACTCTTTTTCATTCGATGCGTTTCATGTCAAGTTCTCCATCTGATGCTACACAATTATCTATATTGTATAAAACTGACATTACATCACTAAACTTGAGTAATGAATCACACTCCATTGAACATACCTACACTTCCATGAGTGTGCTTCCCACCCCAGCAGCAGATAATGGTCTCTCTAAGAGGAAATAAAGCTTGTATGTGATGGCACTCCTCTCCCCTCTCCATGCTTGCCTCATGAGTCATTCCTGAACATCTCTCTCCGGCACATTAGAATAACCGATGCACCCAACAAAGTTGTCAACCAATAGTAATTGCTTAATTAAAAGGAATGTATTGTCAGTTTGAGTTTACAGGCAGCTCAGTCTCTCCTCAGAGCATTTAAAATAGATGAGAGATCAAGGTGTGTGGAGGGGGGGGGGGGAAATAAAGGATGGTAAGGGTGTCAGAATCAGCGAGATGTTTCTATTCTCCGACACATTTAAATGTAAAAGTGCGCACTTAATAACGAAGGATGAACATGTTAACTTTAGAGCGAATGGAAGCCTGCTGCAGTCATTTATATATTGTTCAATCATTTTTTGCATACAGAACCATAACACGTAGGAGTGATTTCCAAGTGTTAATCAATCATCAAGCATCCTCGCTTCAATGTAATCTTTGCCGGTGTTTGCACTCCTCTTCCTATGAGATTACTTATCATTAATGGGAATGTCTGTTTTCGAAGCAGCTACCTCCTATTTTAAAATTGTTAACCATCAGTCCTTCAGCATAATTGTAGAAATGTGGGTAATTTATTGATATCAGCTTCTCAACTGTAAGAATTTGATGGATTTCTGTTTTCCATCATTGTGAAGAGCTGTTCTCATACACTGTTTATACTTATACCCAAGATAAAGTAAAGCTCTGTAATTTATGTATTCAAAGGACTCTTATATAACACTAGTAATCATATGCCATGACAGGTGATGCAGTATAAAGATCAACAAAGTTTGCATTAGAAGGACTGGGTGTCTGCGATATTCAAAGCACAGTATTGTATGTAGCATTGTATGGGCCTGCACAAGCACACTCATTTAGTTGGAATGCTGATACAGCGTTCCAACTACTTGTTATGCTGCGCACGAAAAGTTTATTATTCCACCGGCTTAATTTGTCGCGCTTCTCCTCCCACATTCCACATCGCTGAAACTCCGTTCAAACATCAAAACGTTCAGCTCGGTCGGGAATCGATTGCTATTACTTTTCTCATTCATAACTTTCATAACTCCAGAGATACATCCCATAATTCATAAATGTTTTAACATTGAAGTCAATGGAGAAACTCTTCAGACTTGAAAAATCTTCAAAATCATCATGCGACTTCAACTGCTAACTGTTCCTTCATACTTTCACTCAGACACCTCATTCCAACTTTAACATGTTACACATCTTTCTGACATTATTCATATTAAACAGCTTTTAAATCAGATTATTAATTTTAGAGATATTAAACATTGTTCAGACCTTGGTAAAGAGGCTTTCTTCAGATTTTAACATTAACTAGAGTGCGTGATGTCACAGCTAGAGGGTAGGAAATCTTGAAATTTGCCTTCATATTGTTTTTTAAAACTGCCATAATTCCCAAACCCAACATTCCTGAGACATAATTTGTCATGACAAACGTAGGAAAACATCTCATAGCTTGAAACATGACAAATAATTAAGCAAAAATAATTAAACAAAATGCCTCTTGAGGGCATGAAGTGACAAAAACTTTCAACATGTCTCCATTAAAGCCCATTGTAATGTCAGGCTGATATCTCCTCACGGTAGCAGCCGCACACCTTTAGTTAAACTGGCCACATTATTAACCCGAAAGCACACAAAAATTACACTTCAGATACTCAACTTCCTTGACATGCTTTACGTTTTGAAATTTCACAGATATCTGTTACGGTTCTTTGACAAAACGTTCACATGTAAGCGGTTTATCTCTCATTCAGAACAATGGAAACCTCTGATCTCTGCACACCTCGTTAGCTCAAATATAAACACCTGTGTCATGGAACACGATGATGTCATAACACACAGGTGTTGTGTTTGAGCTAACGAGGTGGACAATGGAGTTTAACAGACTGTCTGAGCCTATTCTTTCCTGTCTGATGGAGACTTCATACTGACTTCAACATGTTCCACCTATTTTATACATTATTGGTGACACACAGCTGTCGTCGTTAGCTCAAATATAAACACCTGTGTTATGGAACACGATGATGTCACATTAACAGGTTTGGTAACAATGCAGCCATCAACGCATCTAAGCGTATTATGGGGTGTTGCCATGGCGACAGACTACTCGCCATGAAGCACGATGTTGCTGTAAGTCCAATGGACACGGTCCGATCGCCCCCCAAACTTCGCTTGTATATCACCGGTCCAGCCCTCAACAGCTCTACGTCAATTATGGGGTTTCTTCAAATGCTGTTGCCATGGCAACACAATGCTCGCCATGAAACACGGTTTTCTCATAACTTCAGTGAAAATGCTACAAACGGCCCAACATTTCACAGGTTTGGTAACAATTCAGACATTAACGCATCTAAGCGTATTATGGGGTGTCATCAAATGCCGTTGCCATGGCAACAGACCACTCACCATGAAGCACGATGTCGCTGTAACTCCAATGGACACGGTCCAATCATCCCCGAATCTTCACTTGTATATCACTGGTCCATGCCTCAACAGCCCTACGCCAAATCTGGGATCTCACCATAGGCTGTTTCCATGGTAACGCATCCCTGGCTATAAAACACAATGTTGTCATGATACCTATGCAAATGGTCCAAACACCACCAGACTTCAGATGACAGTTAATGATCCAGTCCTTAACATGTCTATGTGCCATTAGTGAGTTTTCCTCAATAGCTGTTGCCATGGCAACGCATCCCTTGCAATAAAACACAATATTGCTATAACTCCTATGAAAATTGTCAAAAAGTGCTAAAACTTCACACGTGTGCCAACAGTCCAGCCGTGAAGACATCTACGGGACAGTTTTGAGATTTCTTCATATGTCGTTGCCATGGCAACACAATGCTCGCCTTGAACCACGGTTTTCTCATAACTTCAGTGAAAATACTCCAAACACCCCAAAACTTCACAGGTTTGGTAACGATGCAGCCATCAACGCATCTAAGCGTATTAAGGGGTGTCATCAAATACCGTTGCCATGGCAACAGATCATTCGCCATCAAGTTAGTTCAAAAGTTTGCCGTTCAAATATTCTGCTGCTTTTCCAAGCCTTTTTACTTTCTTCAATTCTCCTATCACACATTCAAGCCCACAGTGTTCATGTATAATTTCAATCTAAATTATTCTCTTTCTTCTTACACATTACATTTCAGCATAGCAGTTCAGCGTCATCTTTTCAGCATAAAGCATTCCCACAAGCAATTTCATCAGTTGTAAGAAAAATAAAAAACGTCATGTTATCAATCCAACCATTGTGTGATGGTATGAGCATTTTAAAAGGTACAATCAACAATCAATCAATATGAATATGTCATCTTTACCCATTTCGATGGGTTATCTGTTATGTTCTGTCAGAAGTATACACTATGCATTACTTTTACATAAAGACATCATATAATATGACTCAATTATATTCTCAGTAATATATTTAGGTGTTTATAAACTCTGTATGCAATGTCTTATGTCACTGGAGGTTAAACAACTCTTCTTCTTGGCACAGATATTTGCTTTTAGGCACTGTTTACTTCCTAATACAAATCACCAATCTTAAACAAAAATAGGATGTACACAGTATGTGTAATCAATCTAATACAGCAGCCCTCCAACAAACCATGTTTATCATTAAGCTTATCAGAAGAAAAAGAGATAGAAGCTTATAATGGTCACTCCGATATAAGACTGCGATCATGTGTCGATTCATCCCTGTGGGGCCGTGATATTCTGAGGAGATTCTAAAATGTCAAATAGCAACAATATCAGGATCAATCCAATAGAGTACATGTGACCACAGCAACCAAACGTTCCGGAGATAACTCAAAACGTAGTCTCCATTAAAGTCCTGGAGGACGATCTGCTCAACACTGAACATCATGCTCTACCCGTTTAAGCAAAAAATAATAAAATATTATACCTCATTATAATATTAGTGAAACAGGTGTCATGGTTTTTATTTCCATAGTAAATGATAGATTAGGAGAATTAAGAAGGCCACCATGATGGATCTGCTGTGCTTCAGCTGCTGATGGTGCAGCAGATAAGGCTGTGAATCTCAGATAGCACTACACGGATCACTGTGGAGAGGATAATAATTCAGAACCTCATCAAAGCTGAGAATGATGGTGATTTGTCAGAAAGAAGCTCCTCCTGAATAAAGAAATGTATTGTGGACATGGCTGAGTAGTAAGGGTGTCGAACGAATATAACGTTAAACGTAAAAAATGTAGAACGTGAACAACTTTTTGGAAGTAATCTCAGGTGCTGCGTCGCAGCATTCAGAGTAATTTGCTCATATTGGGTTCAACGCGTCATAGAGCGAGCAAGTCATTTCATTGGACGAGAGGCATACTAAGAGAGCTGGTCACAGGGATGCGTTCAAATTTAGTCAGTAATTTGAGGAACTGTCGAAATGGCGAACGCAGATAAAGTTGAGCTCGAAAATCCTCCAGCATCATTGAAGTCTCCGGTTTGGGAACATTTTGGTTTCGCAGTTACGTACAAGGATGACGGACAAAGACAGGTGGACCGAACCAAAGCTGTTTGTCGGCATTGTTCAACTAAAATTGGTTACGCGGCTGGCAATACATCAAACTTGCACACTCATTTGAAAAGGCATCACCCGAACGCAGTGGCGGACGGCAGGGGCGCTAGGGGCGCCGCCCCACCTCTTCCCACATACAAAAAAATATATATAAAAAAAAATTAAATTAAAAAAAAATATTTAAAAAATAAATATATTTTATTTTTAATGAACAAGGTAAATATCATACAATTGGTATCAGTAAAATGTATAATCTACACGTTGCTTACGTG
Organism: Harpagifer antarcticus; assembly: GCA_902827135.1. NCBI lineage: Eukaryota > Metazoa > Chordata > Actinopteri > Perciformes > Harpagiferidae > Harpagifer > Harpagifer antarcticus. The sequence goes on from CADEHL010001125.1 coordinate 128,374, forward strand.
CGTTGACGTGAGTTGTTTTTTAGACTCGTGAGTGACCAAGGTGACGCAGTAGTTGGATGAGAATGGCTTCGTGTGCAGGTAGAGTCGCCGGACCTCGGTCCCCTCCCAATTCCGTTCAAGAGCTAATCTCCAATCCTTTCGAAAAGAGAAGTTTGGGAGATAAACTGTTGCTTAAAGACCTTGGACCAGACCAACCCGATTTGTATATATCTCAGCAAGCTCGTGAAAAAGACAAAACGTATCAGCGAGGCTTCTCACATAGCTGGTACACCAGAAAGGCATGGCTAGCTGGATGCAAACAGGTAAATGCTGTCTTTTGTTTCCCATGCTTGCTCTTCAAACAGCCGGGGACAGATACGATCTGTTCAGAAACTAGACAAAAGTTAAACAAGTACAAACCACAGACTGTCTGTGTCATGAAGAATACAGTCGCTGGTTTATTTATGTCTGTATAGGCCGTTGTTGTGAGTGTGGACGGTCGGAGCATATAACGTTAGCTTAGCCAAGCTCCATTTAGAAAACACGCATTTTAAAAAGGGTTTTTCGCCTGCCGTCTGTCTGCAGACTTGTCAAAGCATTAATTCATGGTTTTTACTAACCGATATCAGTATGTTGTTAATTCGGCATCATTTTGAGACGTGTATTACAATTAAATCACGGTCTAATATGTTCATCTTGTTGTAGTTGTAGCCCCGTTGCCAGCGATTCTCTCTCTAGTTTAGCATACTCAGCCCGACTCAGCCTGGTTGTGCCTGGCCCTAGAACCACGATTTTATGGGGCCAGAAAAACTGTGAATTAGGACCCGCTAGCCGGTACTAGGCCAAGTGGAAACGCAACCAAAAACGGGCCCCGCATGGCTCGGCACTGTCTGTGTCATGGCGAATACAGTCGCTGGTTTATTTATGTCTGTAGGCCGTTGTTATGAGTGTGGAGTGAGCATATACAACGTTAGCTTAGCCTGGTCGACCCAATCTCCATTCAGAAAACAAGCATTCTAAAAGGTTTTTCTCCTGCCGTCTGTCTGCAGACTTGTCAAAGCATTAATTCATGGTTTTTACTAACCGGTATCAGTATGTTGTTACGTCGGCATCATTTAGAAACGGTAAAATATGTTCATTTTGTTGTAGTTGTAGCTCCCGAGCGCGTCTTGTTTGAATGATGCGATTAAACACAGCTGGCAGCCGCGGTGAAACTCGAGCGACTAGAGCGATGCGATAGGAGTGTTTAGAGTGAAGCGAATATTCGCATTGCGTCCGGTCTGAACGCAGCATTAAAGCGAGCTCCGCGCTGCACTGGAAACGTGCCATTACATCACCAGAAGTCCTAATTTAAGGGGTAATTTCTTCCAAAAAAAATGTTTTTACTCACTATATCAACAGCCCCACCAAAAATATTTTCCACCAGCCGCTACTGCCCGAACGTGAATATCACCGGTACCAAAAGAAAAAAGACTGAAGTGCAAACCCAACTCCCACTAGCATTTAAGCCTCCACCGAAAACGTACCGAACCGAACCGTGACCTAAAAACCGAGGTACGTACCGAACCGAAATGTTTGTGAACCGTTACACCCCTACTGAGTAGTGTTGTGTTAGGGAGGTTTTTAGAACCCACCTTGCCTCTGCATGTCGTTTGGCGAGCTGGATACAATCATAACAGGAGGGAAAACTCAAAACAGCCAGGATGGGGGTTAAACAATAATCTGTTTTAATGATAAACGGTAAGAATACATTACACTTTCAAAGGAGTGGACTCGGGCCCCACTCCCTGTTCTAAAAACCTCCCTAACACAACAAGTGGTGACCCCGACGTGGGGCGAGTTGGAGTACAGAGGAGGTCACAACAGCAGCTCGCCAAACGACATGCAGAGGCAAGGTGGGTTCTAAAAACCTCCCTAACACAACAGTAGCAGCGCTGGAAGAAAGCCAGTTGAAGTACTGTAGACTTTACCTCAATGGGCTGGAGTTATTCAGTGACAACACATACGTAAGTGACATAAAAAAGTTGCAAATAAGCAGAAAATAGCTAATTAAACCATACAGTTAGTGAGTTTCATGTCTAGTGGTAGTGGCTATGTTAAGAAGTTTCTTGGTGATGAAGCACTTCACGCTCCTCAAAAATCCTTGTTTTGTTGTTCTGTTTTTCAAAATAGCTAAGAGCCATGAACCTGTTACCTTGTTTTCTCTGGAGGAGGTGGAGGGAGGCGTGTGGCGCAGTGGATAGAGCCTTGATATGGGGATCAGGTTCAAACCCCACTGCAGTCAGCATGTCGTTGTGTCCCTTCGCTTTGGATAAAAGCGTCTAACAAGTAACATGTAATCTCTTCTATATCTATTATATATGTCAAGCAATAACCTTTGCAACCTCTGCTTTAGCTTCCTGGCATCAGTACTTTGAAGCTGGGGTAGGCAACTTTGGCAAAAACGGTGGGTTACATATTGTAACCATAGTTCAATAAGCACAGGCGGAGCCCTCTACTGAACACTATGGGTACTACTCTCATCAATGATACATTCACACACTGAAGTTGTATAAACGTAGCCGGCCAATCAGGGTGAGCCTACCTGAATGTGCGTGCAGCTCACAGTATATAAGGCTGCTACGCCTCCTGACTGTCATCCTACACACTCTTCAGCGAGCGGCATAGGAAAGACAGGGCCCCTAGGTAGAGGGCTCCGCCTGTGCTTATAGAACTAGGGTTACAATACGTAACCCACCGTTCTATCTCACACAGGCTCCGCCCTCTACTGGACTCAATGGGTACAGTGGGTGGAGCCCCGATGGATAAACGCCCTGTCGTCCCACAACATTGACCCACCACACTGCCCCTGACCGGCCTTTGGCTAACAGCCACAGTACCCAACTTCCTATCACCTGGTTGAGACCGTGGAGAAGTCGGTGCCGCAGCTTACTTGGCTGGGTAGAGCCTAATTGGTCTGAATAAGCCCATAGCTCCACCCTGCAGGTGCCAGCACAAGTGACTACACACTGCGCACCACGTTTCCCAGGTCCCTAAGGAGCATGGGGAAAACGTAAGTGTACTATGTCCTCCACACTCACACGCTTACCTCGTGTAGTGTGTGCACGGACCCTAATGGGAAAGGCTCTCCACGCCTAGCCATAGACAACGTAAGTGCATTATGTCCAAGGGGGTCAGATACAGCTTACTGACCCACAGCCCTCCTCCTTTCACCAGTCCTGTGTTGCACCAGCAAGCACCGACAATGGAAAAGGAGCCAGACATAGAGTCTAAGAGATACTTACCTTATGAACGGGCCCGGCGTAGACCAAGAGGCCGCCGTGCATAGGTGGACGACAAAAGCTGTCAAGCTGTATAACCCTCGACCTGAAGAACTCCTTATGTTCTTGGGAACAGAGGAGGGGTTTGGTCTGAGTGTCGCACCGCTACGGTCACCATGAACCAGAAGGCAACTCGGGTGCACAGATAGAGCGGTCAGTTCGCATACTCTCTTGGCAGAAGTCAAAGCAAGCAGCAAAGCTGTTTCTTTTTGCTTCTCTCTCTCTCAATGATAGCGCCTACAGGGAGGAGAGCTCCAGAGGTTCAAACGGTTCTGTAACCAATGCCTCGAGCACCATTCTTTTATGGCAGTTCCCATTGCGGAGTGGAGACATCTCCTGATCCCCTGCAAAAAACGCTTCATAAGCGGTTGGCTAAAGACTGGTCTTCCGCCAAATCCCACATGACAGGACGAGATGACTGCTGCATACACCTTGACTGTGGCATGAGCAAGCCCCTTGCCCACCAGTAGCTATAGCTAGAATAGAATAGAGCCCAATGTACCGGACAGAAGCTCTAGACTCCCTTCCTCACACCATGTCTGTCTGTCCTCTGACAGAGTGGCACGTAGCCTGCCTCCTTCTCGATGGGGCGTACACCTCGCTCTCAATGGGGGCTGCATTGAGCAAAATCTCCATATACCCCACCTGCTGGTGAGGTATGGGACTGCTCTTCTTCCAATTGACCACAAACCCCCAACTTGGTTAGGTGTAAGATAAATTGGGCTGTGTGGAACATCTGCCCATTCCCTGTTACACTGGCTTCCTGTGTGTCAAAGAATAGATTTCAAAATACTGCTGCTGGTTTATAAAGCTTTGAATGGTTTAGGCCCAAAATACATTTCTGATCTACTGCTAAATTATGAACCATCCAGATCTCTCAGGTCTTCAGGGACTGGTCAGCTTTCTGTCCCCAGAGTCAGAACTAAACATGGTAAAGCAGCGTTCAGTTATTATGCTCCAAATATCTGGAACAAACTCCCAGAAACCTGCAGGTCCGCTGCAACTCTGACTACTTTTAAATCCAGACTAAAGACTTTTCTTTTTGTCGCTGCTTTTAATTGAACTATTCATATCTTAGACTGCACTGTAACATTTATCCATGTATTTTTTCTTTTAATGTTTATCCATGTATTTCTTCTTTTAATGTTTATTTTATTAGCTTTTCTTTTTAATGACTGATTTTAAATGCCATTTTCTTAATGTCTTTCATTTTTTGTAAAGCACTTTGAATTGCCTTGTGTTGAAAAGTGCTATATAAATAAACTTGCCTTGCCTTGCCTTGCTTACAGGACTAAAATAATAATAGGACATAATAGCTGTGTATCATCTGCATATGAATGATAAGATATTATGTGTTTTTAATTTGTACATGCTCCCACTTGCGACATTATTAAAAACTTGTTGTGGAACTTTTGAGAACATTTTAGTTTCAACCAGTCTATGGTTTCAACTGAATCTTTACATTTCTTGATTAAGATATCATGATTTGACAGTATCAAAGGTAACAGTTACATCAAGCGAAGCTGTTTTATTGCTGTGGTTAAAGATGGAAAACAAAAGCAGTTCAGTTTTATCAAGCCTTGATTGATATGAATAAACGGACTAGCTGGACTGAATGACATGAAACAATATACGTTTAATCATATCCAAAGATTCCTTGGATATAATAATTGTTCGAACATTTTATACATTATGCCACAACAAATTTTGGACTATCACAATTTTTTGTATTAAGGTAAGGTTTGAGTGAAGACTGTGATTTGATTTAATTTCTAATTATTCCAAAAACACAAGTAAAGACTTTATACCGCTTTATAAACATCCTGCTTATAATATACTGTAAAATTGATCATCCATCAGTTATATAGTTAAACAGAAATCATAAAAATATTGTGTTATATTCATGCAATGGCTTATATTGGAGAGAAGCTCAAAAAGTGCAGATTTGTTCTAAATTAATGGCTCCATATTTCTCCAAACTTGTAAATGAACTTCCAAAAAAGTGGTGCAAAAGCATATAAAAAGTTTCCTAACTGCAAAAAACAGACTACATGTGATTTGTTAATCGCAGTTTTGCTGACTCAAGACGTGTTGGTGTGATTTCCACTCCATCTAACATTCATAGTCATCATAAAGCTGCAGCTCTCTTCCATAAGGGCTTTTTCCCACTTCACTACAAATCTGCCTGTAAACACTTTGATTGATAAAAAAAAGAGCATGGAGAGGGTGTAGCTGCACCGAGTGGGTAATTTAGCTGTCACTTATTTGATTGAACTGGAATGCCGCTCTGTTTAAGTGTGCTCTCTGTTTACTCAAATGCCTGTCAAGCTAATGTGGTTTTGTGACTCATTCACGCCGACTCCAGCACATACAACCACAAATGATTAAACGTAATAGTCTCCGGGAAAGGTTATACTGCAGTTACTCCACGTTTCTGTTGGAAGTCAGAGCGTATTGTAAATCCCTGTCTAATTTTAACCTATTTTAATTTCTGCCGTAGCTAAGCAACCTGCCACGCATTGCCTCTGACCTTGAACTGAACCTACAGATTGCTGAAATAATCTCGTACTGTTGTCGAGTGTTTGCACAAGTGTGTGTGTAGTAGATAAAAAAAAAACATATGCATATTTCTCACTTTTACTGCTTATTCTCACACCCTCTTGCTGCCTCTGCTCCATTTCTCTGCATTGTTAATAACAACCTTGCATCTGATAGTGTGGCTGCGTACACACACACACAAACACACACGCATCACTTTCACACACACGCAGGGTCACCACTGCTGCCAATTGCCATTTTACGCACCATAAACATTTGATTATTTCATTTATCGTCAGGGCCGGAGAACACACACATGCAGCGGTGCAGAACACACATGCTCACAAACACAAGGGTACTGAGAGCAGCAAAATGAACACACACACGCACAAGAGACATATCACTTCAGAGCACTCATAGACTAACAGTATGCTTAAGTACACATGCTCACACAAACACACAGAATATCCTTATTACTGTTTATGGTTACTAATATTTTCATGATTTTGGCCATGTGTATAAGTAATAACATTTTCCTGTTGATCTTTTTTATTTTATTTCAGAAGTATATAGTTTATTTTTCTGCCTTTTACTTGCACCACAGTGTCTCTTGCAATCGTTCATATATTTTTCTTCTTGCACTACTTTTGTTTCTTTTCATGTCTTAAGTATATGTAGCTACAATATACATTGTTGGAGGAGCCTGGGTATTCAGATTTTCTTTGCCAAAACTACGCTGTAGCTATTGTGCATTTATGACAAATAAAGCCTTTGAATCTTGAATATTTAATCCAGAGAGACAGATTTAAAGAATCCATTAAGTTGGTGAATATAAGTGGAAGAGAAGAATAAGTAACTGATACTTATCTTGGTCTGTTAAAAACCATCCATTGCAGTTTACAGACCCAATTTATGCTTAGCTTTGACCTAACGTAGTTATCATATTGGTATGAACTCTGTCTATATGTGTATTGTGGTATGATCACTTTGAGTTTTACCTCAAAAATAAGTGGTTAAGATAATCTCGATAAACTGTTGGTTTGTAGATTTTTAGATACTCTTCCCCTCAGATTTGGTCATGTAGTGTTACCACACATCAGCAATTAACTTGGTGAATACATGATGCTATAACTAATATCAATGATGATACCTACACATATAATACTGTACATATAATTGAAATCATATAGACCCAATCTCTTTCAACCACACACACGCCATAGACACATTAACACACACTTTTACAAACTTGTGGGAAATCTGAAGACAAAACCCAGTGCTCTAAGACAGTGGTTATTTTTATTTTGAAATTCAGCTCCTGACGGATGCCAAAAAAGCCTGAGATTATGGAATTAAACCAATAAATAAAAGCAAGGATAATTGTGTGTTATTGGTGAGTAAATAACAGTGTGTTATTTTGAGAAGAATAACAAATTAGAAGGAAAAAAAGATTTAAAAATATAGATTTCAGTATTCTGAGGCTCTGAGCCATTTATTTTCCTCACAGGCGGCAAAAAAAGTCCGACATTATACGATTTAAAATAAAAGCAATAATTGTGGCTTGATATTGAGTAAGAACATGTTTTTATGAACCACACAGCTTCCGGTCTTCCACGACCCGACTGGAGAAAAATACGTGCTGCAGGCACCAAACACATTACCAGTAGAAATACATTGCTTTTAAAATCGTGCTGTGCAACACGAAAAAAAGGGAAAAATCGTGTTGGTGAACACGAAATGCCACGAGACTGGGTTGGTACTTAATGTTACTCTGATCCGGTTTCTTATGTTGTGGCAGATATTTAAGTAAGCTTTCTTAACGCTGATGTTATAATAGTCAGATTGCTCTGAAGATGGGAGGTGATATTCTATTAATGTTCACGTTCACACAGTCAGTGATTTTTGCCGGCCGTCTTTCCTTTCTCCTGTAATATGACTTGATCGCTTTAAACTCCGCACACTGAGCTCTGATTGGTCAGCAGGCAGTGCTTTCACTGAGTTGATCTCTTATCCTGGAACCTAACCTGCTCCGGGGCAGGTTAGCCGCTCAGCATAAATTACCATGGCGATCTAGCCCAGTAAGAAGTGAACCAGCGTTGTAGGACCGGAAACCCAGAGTTTTCCCTGAAGTTAGCCGCTAAGAGAAAATCCGGCTTCGTAGTACAGGCCTCTGGTCTTTGCCTCTGATCTGGATCTCTGTAATTCCAACACAAGTTATTGAAGTGACTGTTATTTTGTATATATTGATTGTTGTGGTTTTATTTATGTCTTAATGTGTGCATAGGTACAAATGTGTTTGTTAATTGTGTGTATATATATATATATATATATATATATATATATATATAGGTATATACATATATGTTTATACATATTTGTATATATCTTTGTTCTTGTATTCGTGATTGTGGGAAACGGTATTTCGATCTCTCTGTCTGTACACACAAACTGAAAGATTAACAATAAAGTTGTCTTTGAGTTTGACACTCACACTTGTATCCCAATCCACACTCATTCACCTCCTAAAATAAGGTCATTTTTATTTAAATTAGTGTTCCTTTTGTCACTATCACAAGCTGCTGCACTATCATTACCCTCCTCTAACTACTCCATCAACATGTTTACGTCTGCTTTTGTTGATGATTTTTTTTTAAGTCCTCCGATAGACATGCCCGATTAAAGCTGAAACTATAAGTTGATAAGACAATTGTTTACCAACTGAAAATAATAAATAACCCTTTTTTTTATTATAACTAAGGCTTTTAAGTTCTAAGAGGCAAGATACTTACTTCTGAATATATTTGGATTGTTCTGTGTTCATTAATGACTTGATAAGTGATTAGCATTTAGATACAGTATGGGACATTTCCTCTGGGCTCCCTCAGGTGCTGCTCTGGCAGATTGTGGGACCTCAAGCTAATGCTTCCTGATTGGACAACGGGTGGTTTCAGCTTTGACAAACAACAGCAATTCAGTGGAGTGGCACCACAAACGTTTAGTCAGTGTGACGGGGGCAGGAGCCAGGTGACTATATGTTAAATGCCATGAGAGTGTAGAGTAGGTGGAAGCTTCAAGTATTCCAGTGAGTCCTTCATATTTAATTTTACATAGTTTGTATTACTTTTAAGATTCCTTCTCCTTGTTATATTGTAGTGGTTTCAATTCGTAAATCATGATTAATCCCAGGTTTAAAATATTAGTATTATTTTTGTATGTTGCTGTGCTCTGCTGTGTTTGCTGGACCACGTTTGAAATGGCCAACCATTTTCTTACACTTAGCTAAAGCATTGACAAACCTGTCACTGCCCTCCATATATTGTGCACTACACAGGGAAGATACTATGCAGGGTCAGCTGTCCTTTCCCATAGCTGTCAACTCTCAGGCCCTCTCCAGCAATCTGACGACCCCCTGTACTCCTCCTCACTCGTCTTTCTCACTCTCTGTGTCTCGCTCGGCTGTCAGATTCATGAGGGTGATTGGAGGTGAGCCGGTGGATCGGTGGAAAAAAAGAATGGAGGGGGAGAATGAGGATGAAGATAGAGGAGGAAACTGGATGATACCAGATCAGCTCTTTTATACACAATGACAGGGTAGGTCTAAATAAAGACCCACTATATTAGACTGAGTCAAAAGGGGAAATAAAGGAGTAAGATACAGGAGTGTGTAAGATACAGAGAGGACAGAAAATAAGCAAAGACAGACTGCCTTGTACAAGAGTTCGATGACTCTCTGTCTAAGGATTTGAGGTCAGGCCCTCGTGTCAGAAGGGGAAATGTCCTTGTCTGAACCGGTCACTGTACAATATTATTATTGACTAGATGATGGAAGCATTATTTGAAGGAAAGAGACCAATCATTTAGTGTTAAAAGAGCATTTAAAAGTGAGGTAGGTAAGTTTGAGATACCGGCTCGAGAAACACTTTTTGTTATATTCCATGGAATGCTCTTAACATCCTGATAGCAATGAATATATTAACTCTTGTTTGGGTCAAATTGACCCTATTTCCATTTTCAATGAATACAAACAAATATAAGGATATTTTCGTTCAACCTGAAAGTCAATGGCCGGGCCTTATTTATTGTGAAGGACATGTGGAATTGTTTTTATTTTTTTCCACTTATGAAAAAATGACCACCCGCATTTATGTCCTTCATAAGAGGTTCGGGTCAATCTGACCCGGATACAATACCAGGACAGACAGACAGAGAAAAACACACATAAACACACAAACTAAAGACACACACACACACACACAATTGTATGCATAGAGAAGCTGGTTGATCCTGTTTTCCCTTGATCTTTACCTTTGTCGTGTGTACACAAAACTATCCTAGAACATTATAAACATTTGAGATCTTCCAGAAATGTATAAACATTTTACATTTTCTCGCACTGTCCCCCCTCGCGTCGGAGGAGGGACTAAACAGAGACATAACCTCACATTACAGTGTAGTGCAGAACTACAATTATCTACCAACAAAATGGCCAAAAGATATTCTGCTCAGAGCCTTGGAGCTCATAATGGATGAGAGTGAGTGGAATGCATTAGAAGAACACGGTGAAGTGGAACAGGAAGACATTTCTGAAGATGAGGATGATGTGGAGGTAAACTCAGAATTTGACAGCAAATTGGAAGATGAACTTGACTCATAGCCAGCTGCTGGAAGACCCCCACAGCCAGCCGCAAGAAGACCCCCACAGTCAGCTTCTGGAAGACCCCCACAGCCAGCTGTGTGGTCTGTGGTCCCTCAAAGGACTCCAAGACACAGACTACATGCAGCAACTGCAACAAGTACATCTGTGCTATACACACGTATAAGTTCTGTACATCATGTGTTTCCTAAACGGACCTGCCCATTGACTCACATGATGTTCTGCAGCGTCACTTCATCATTGCCTTGTGTTGAAAAGTGCTCTATAAAAAAAATCAATATAGTTTTCGGATATACTGTATTTTATGAATAGTGACTGTTAATTGTTTTTATTTGCTTTGTGTTTATATCTGTTCTATGTCATTTATATGGATGTTTCATTCTCTCTATATTTCACAGCCAAATACTTTTGGCTTTGTGGTTCTTGTTTTTCCAATTGCTGCTAAATTGCTTTATTTCCTTCAGGGCTTTGATTATTATATGACAGATTACAAATAATAAACATTAATGAAAAAATTATTCGTTTACATTTGTCCTAGAAAAGCATGAGCAAAATGTAAACCTAGTTTTTATTACAGTGTATTTTTTTTTTTAACATAAATTAAATTTTTATCACAAAAAACGATGGACACTTCCATTGTTACATTTGATCTAGCAAAGAATATTTTCAAAAACGAATCATATATTTCATTGATATTGTTGGGGAATGAGTTAAAGACAATATATATAAGGAATTGTGCATGTTGAATTTAGTTCTGTATTTTTTTTAAACCCTGAAAGTCCCGGGTCAATTTGACCCGAACATTACCAAAGGGTGCGAAATGTGAACATAACACAAGGGTTAAGTGCTTTGACAAAAAATCCCAAAAAAAATCTGTGGAAGCCGTAGTAATGTAAAAAGCACGACCAATCATCTGAGCCGGCCCGGCTAAAGTAACTGGATGGCCTACCTGCCTGTCAGCCTTCCATCTGTGCACAAACTGATCTCGTGCCCTCATTGGTCATGTGCGCGTTCGTGTGTGTTGGAGGAGGGGCTCTGTGAGGAAGTGGCAGATTTCTTCCAGCTGTGTATTTTCAAATTCTAGCGCACTCGAGCTGGTTTCTCCAAAATGACCTACCCCACCTTTAAGACTATCCCTTCAACATGGGCTGAGGAGGAAGAAAAAATTAATTTCGTCACAATTATGACACACAATGTTTTACCTTTCAAGATCCTCAAAAAAAATGAACAACAGCTTAATAAGGATTATGGATAAAGCTTCTTCCTAATCAGGACCAGGAACTCTTTACGTTACCATGTTCAAACATTTTTAAAGTGTTGTCAAGTTTGCAGCTTAGACATCCTTCAAAAGCAACAGCCCCAAAATTACCATTATTACAATAGACATTAAATGAACATTAAAACAAAAATGGGTATAGTGGTGAAGGAATGAGTCCTAAAACCTGAAAATAAGTGATAATTTTAGGACTTCTGGGTCCCTAGTCTCGAAGTCAACAGTTTTTTGAAAGTGTTTTTGTTAGATACCTGAAATAAGGTATTTGGTTAACACAAGTTTAGGAGATTCAGGTTAATGTTTTACGCCATAAAATAAGTGATTAAATACTTTGCATGTGAATGTCTGAATGTGCAATGTGTAAAAAAATCAGAGGTCAACGAGCGACTCAATGAGACTACTAAAGGTAATCATAAAAATGAAATATATTGATGCAAGTTAGCTTTTTACTTCAAGCTATTGCATTTACACTTCAAAAATCATAAAAGTGGTGTAAACATTTGGAAATTATCCTGCTGAAAAAAAACACAAGTATCATAAAGGTGTGTTCGTCACAGATCTTATTTCCTGCAATATTACAAAATCCATGGAAAATGCTCAGCTTTTTGTCGAGGGAGCCCTTGCTAACTTCAGGGTCAGCCTGCTCAAATATGGCATCCCTGTATTGTATACGACTCCCAGTTTGAAAGGCATGTCAGCCATCAATTCATTTGATATCAGCAGAGTGAAATGAGTAGATGTCAAACAAACCACAAACTCAAAGTCCATGACATGAATGACACCAAGCGTATAGACCCGTCCTTAAAAACTAAAAATGTATCATGCCGAAAGTTTCTCCCCAACAGTTTGGAGATGCATGATTTTTCCCCGTCTCCATTTCTGATCAAGCTAATTTCTCTCTCTCTCTCTGTGGAGCTTGTGCCTGGCTCGCCCTAAGCCACATGCATGGCTCTTCCTCTACTTCAGCCAAAATCCCAACCACCCCCTCCCCTCCCCTCCTCGTCATAGGCTGGTGCCAACCCCTTTTCACCAGCTAATACCACTTCACCCTTTTTTTACCCTCCTCCTCCCCTGAGGACTTGCATTCAATCGCGCTATCTACCAGCAGCAGCCCTGTAAAATACCCCGGGCGAGGCAAATCAGCCCGGAGAGGGTAGGGGGGTTTAAGGGTGACCACGGTGAGAGAGAAAGAGATAGCACGGGATAGAAAAAAGGGGGCTGAAGGGAATGGGGAGACGATTCAAAAATAGGAACAGAGGAAGGAGACAGTGAAAACAAGGTGGAGGATTCAAGAGAAGAAGATGTGAGACTAAGGCTTGACAGATGAAAGGATAGATAGAGAGGTCGAAGGTTTATGAATAGAGGCAGAGCCGGAGCAAAGAGAGGATGGCAAAATATTGAAAATTCATATTTTGTTCATCCGAGATGCATTGGTTCCTCCCTTCCACCTTCATCCCTCCTCCCATCCTCCCTGACTTGTAAGAGAGGGGGTGAATATAAGCTGTCTATTGTATGTCTGAGTCTCGGTCTGAAACACCAAAGCAGTTCCTCTCTTTGCTACAATCTGAAACATGTGACCTGCTGCTGGCTGAACACATTGGTGATACATAAAGACCATTTCAGTCAGGAAATTCAGCAGTGGAACAGGCTTATTCCAAAAATATTAGGTGATACATATAGGCCTTCAATGGGTTGGTGAAATCATGCACTTTGATTGGTTGATTGGTGTGATTAAAGTGGCATTGAAGTGCAATATAAAGCTGTTTGAAAGTTTACCACAGCGCTGCAGCTGAGGAAGAGATGCTCAGTTTGCTAACCGTGCTTTCAGTGCTGTACGGTGCATTCAAGAGGTTGGCTTGACATCAGAAAAATTGCCTATTTTTACCAGATTTCCCCATGTTTAAAAAGCGTGCTTGTCTGGTGGGAGAGATTTTAACTTACTTCAATTGCTTTGGGTCTCCACTGCACTTTCAGTAGGCTCCAATGGAACACTAATTACCACATATTTCTCTCTACACACATACCAGTAATTAATTGTTTTCCCTCCTTAACTCTGAAATGTGTGTATAAAATTCGTATGAATTCAAAGAGGAAAAACACTATTAAAGTGCTCTCAAGGCCGGAAGACAGATTGTGAAACTTCTAGTTTTTAAAAAAAAGCAAGTTAATTAGCATTTTGCAAATATGAAAATGTGATGTATATTACTGGAATACAATATTTCAAAGCGTATAGTAGAGTATGTATGATTGAGGTTAGGTCTTTCAGTACCTAATTACTGTATATATTAGAAGACAACACATTACTGATGTTTCAATATCTCATTGGTATTGAGAGTTGTAGTAGTTCAGGGGTAGCTGGTCTACTTTATCTATACGAGTGCTTTACATCAGCCATCCCATAAATGTAGTAGAGTCAAAAGATATTTTCATCTTAAATGTAATCGGATAAACCACTTCCCCCCAGGTAATGTTACAACCACTCATATATTAATGATGTGTTATTTTTGCACATCAAAGAATTTTACATTTTAAAGTTGTTTCTCACTTCGGAATAAACTGAGATTTGTTAGATACAGAGATAGCGGCCAGCAGTAAATAAAGTCCATGCTGCCAACAATGTATCTATGACACCAGATCAGAGGATATGTTCCCTTTATGGTTCTTTTCCACATGGGAGCTTTATAGCCCTGTGAAATATATTAAACTGTGTCTAAAGATCAACAGCGTGTCTCTATTCTTATTCATACACTCTCATTCAAATCAAAATGTCTATGCTGAACAATCCAAAGATCTACATTGTTTTTCAAAAAGGTGTGTGTGCCTGCATTATTAAAGTTACCCTCTCTTTATACTCCCTAGCTTACAGCGTGGTGCTTTTCTTTGAAAATGTCTCTTTCCGCTCGCTCAACTTTTTCTCCTCCTTTCAGTCCGCATGATTGATTTTCAATCTCTCAGAACCCTCCCTCTCCTCCTCTCCATCCTTCTCCTCGGGATCCTCTGTTTGAGAAGAACCTTTAAACATACAGAGGTGAGGAGTTGAGAGGATGCGAGTCATAAAGCTGCTCTGGCCTCCGGCTACAGCTACAAACAGAGATAGGTGTGGGATAAGTGTATGTGGGGGGGGGGGGGGTATGCATGAGTGAAACAATGAGGGCAACAGTCTGCGGGGGGGAAAGGTGGTCCACAGGAAGTCAGTCGGTGCATCACACAGCAGGGAGCTGCAAACTCCTGGTGACGGAGTTTATGATTTGAAAGAAGATGACAATTGAAAGTGCCTGAGAAACATGCAGAGATACCTTTAAACACACGGGGAAAGGAAGGGGAGCAAATATATGTGTGTGTGTGTGTGTGTGTGTGTTGTTGGAGTCTTAGTGGTTTTAAAACCCACCTCGGCACCGCATGTTCGTTTGGTGAGCATCTTGTAAAATCATAAAGGAAGGAATTCAAAGCACCAGATACAGGGGTTAAACAATAATCTGTTTTAATGATAAACGGTAAGAATACAATACACTTCTCAAAGGGCTACGCCCACCCCTGCCCTGGTCCAAATGCTGGGAGAACATCATCGTCTTGACGGCAGGAGGAAGAAGAGAGCGAACCAAAGACAGAACAGGCTTACATGCCAAAAACAAAACAGGAGGAGCTGGCGTGTCGCAGTGAATCAGTGCGCGCCAGCCGAGATGATCCGGAAACAGTCTCTTAGTTTGAAGCAAAACACATCTGGCGTCCGTTATCGCATTCTGTTGCCTTCACACACACACACACACACACACACACACACACACACACACACACACACACACACACACACACACACACACACACACACACACACACACACACACACACACACACACACACACACATTCTTCCGACTTCCCTCTCTACTCCCCTCCCCCATCATTCCTAGTCTCCTGTCTTTCAAACCTGCACCCCCTCCCCAGAGTAATAAAACCTGTTTACCCCAACCACCCCACAATGTTTGGAGCAATTTTAGTCCTCACATTTATGAAATAATAAAACAGAGAAATCAATATAAAACACAAACACCAGTATAATTGAGTAGTTATTATACAGCCTTTGTCACGGTTGAGTGAAGGAAGCAGGACCCAAGCGCAGATAACTCTGATAAACCTTTATTTCAAGGCTAATGGAACTAATACAGACAAAAACAGAACACTCACCGGTGAATTCCGTCACCAACAAAAGAAGCACCAACACTGAACACAGCACGAGACAAGACTAAATACAGGGAGGGATAATTACAAGACACAGGTGAACACAATCGGCTAACGAGACACAGGTGAGGAGGGAGGAGAAAACACAAGAGCCACAGGTGAACACAATCCGCTAACGAGACACAGGTGAGGAGGGAGGAGAAAACACAGGGACCCCAGGGAAACTAACGACAGGAGGAAAACATGACAGAGAACAGTGAAAACACCCAAACCTAGACAGAACTGTGACATGACATGATAACTGTGACAGAACCCCCCCCCTCAAGGGACGGATTCTAGACGTCCCTAAACCCCAAAACAAAAATCCAATAAAGTCCAGCAGGGTGGGTGGAGGGGGTCCGGAGGAGGGACGTATCCCTAGGCCACCAGGGTGGGTGGAGGGGGTCCGGAGGACGGGACTAAGCTGACCGCCCAGGAGCCCAGTAGGGGACCAGGAAGGGATCTCGGGCGGACGGCCCGGGGGCACGGCAGAAGCCGAGAAGGGGGACTCGGGCGGACGGCCTGGGGGCAAGGCAGAGTCCAAGGTGGGGGACTCGGGCGGACGGCCCGGGGGCAAGGCAGAGTCCATGGTGGGGGTCTCGGGCGGGCGGCCCGGGGGCAAGGCAGAGTCCATGGTGGGGGTCTCGGGCGGGCGGCCCGGGGGCAAGGCAGAGTCCATGGTGGGGGTCTCGGGCGGACGGCCCGGGGGCAAGGCAGAGTCCATGGTGGGGCGAAGGCCACAGCGGGCGAACTCAGGGGGCCGAGCATGAGGGCGAAGGCAGCGGCAGGAAGAGTCAGGGGGCCGGGCTCGAGGACGAGGGCAGCGGCAGGAAGAGTCAGGAGACCGGGCCCGAGGACGAGGGCAGCGGCAGGAAGAGTCAGGAGGCCGGGCCCGCGGGCGAAGACCGCGGCTCACAGAGGGTCGGGATCGAGGGCAAAGGCAGCGGCAGGAAGAGTCAGGGGGCCGGGCTCGGGGACGAGGGCAGCGGCAGGAAGAGTCAGGGGGCCGGGCCCGCGGACGAAGACCGCGGCTCACAGAGGGTCGGGATCGAGGGCGAAGACCAGACAGCTCCGGAGGCCGGGCAGGACCCGGTGTCGGCCGGACAGGAACCGGAGCCGGCGGGACAGGCTTCGGCAGGATCCCCCACGGAAGAGGACCAGGAGTTGGCAGGACCCCCAGCAGGAGAGCGGTTGGCGGGACCTCCGACGAGACAGGACAAAGGGTTGGCAGTACCCCCGGCAGGAGAGTAGACGGCGGGACCTCCAACGGCACAGGACACAGGGTTGGCAGTACCCCCGGCAGGAGAGTAGTCGGCGGGGCCTCCAACGGGACAGGACATAGGGTTGGCAGGACCCCCGGCAGGAGAGTAGTCGGCGGGACCTCCAACGGGACAGGACACAGGGTTGGCAGGACCCCCGGCAGGTGAGTAGACGGCGGGACCTCCAACGGGACAGGACATAGGGTTGGCAGGACCCCCGGCAGGAGAGTAGTCGGCGGGACCTCCAACGGGACAGGACATGGGGTTGGCAGGACCCCCGGCAGGAGAGTAGTCGGCGGGGCCTCCAACGGGACAGGACATGGGGTTGGCAGGACCCCCGGCAGGAGAGTAGTCGACGGGGCCTCCAACGGGACAGGACATAGGGTTGGCAGGACCCCCGGCAGGAGAGTAGTCGGCGGGGCCTCCAACGGGACAGGACACAGGGTTGGCAGGACCCCCGGCAGGAGAGTAGTCGGCGGGGCCTCCAACGAGACAGGACAAAGGGTTGGCAGGACCCCCGGCAGGAGAGTAGTCGGCGGGGCCTCCAACGGGACAGGACACAGGGTTGGCAGGACCCCCGGCAGGAGAGTAGTCGGCGGGGCCTCCAACGAGACAGGACATGGGGTTGGCAGGACCCCCAGCGGAACCTCCAACGGTACAGGACATGGGGTTGGCAGGACCCCCGGCAGAAGACTAGTCTGCGGGACCTCCAACGGGACAGGACATGGGGTTGGCAGGACCCCCGGCAGAAGACTAGTCTGCGAGACCTCCAACGGGACAGGACACAGGGTTGGCAGGACCCCCAGCGGAACCTCCAACGGTACAGGACATGGGGTTGGCAGGACCCCCGGCAGAAGACTAGTCTGCGGGACCTCCAACGGGACAGGACATGGGGTTGGCAGGACCCCCGGCAGAAGACTAGTCTGCGGGACCTCCAACGGGACAGGACATGGGGTTGGCAGGACCCCCGGCAGGAGAGTAGTCGGCGGGGCCTCCAACGAGACAGGACAAAGGGTTGGCAGGACCCCCGGCAGGAGAGTAGTCGGCGGGGCCTCCAACGAGACAGGACATGGGGTTGGCAGGACCCCCAGCGGAACCTCCAACGGTACAGGACATGGGGTTGGCAGGACCCCCGGCAGAAGACTAGTCTGCGGGACCTCCAACGGGACAGGACATGGGGTTGGCAGGACCCCCGGCAGAAGACTAGTCTGCGGGACCTCCAACGGGACAGGACACAGGGTTGGCAGGACCCCCAGCGGAACCTCCAACGGTACAGGACATGGGGTTGGCAGGACCCCCGGCAGAAGACTAGTCTGCGGGACCTCCAACGGGACAGGACATGGGGTTGGCAGGACCCCCGGCAGAAGACTAGTCTGCGGGACCTCCAACGGGACAGGACATGGGGTTGGCAGGACCCCCGGCAGAAGACTAGTCTGCGGGACCTCCAACGGGACAGGACACAGGGTTGGCAGGACCCCCAGCGGAACCTCCAACGGTACAGGACATGGGGTTGGCAGGACCCCCGGCAGAAGACTAGTCTGCGGGACCTCCAACGGGACAGGACATGGGGTTGGCAGGACCCCCGGCAGAAGACTAGTCTGCGGGACCTCCAACGGGACAGGACATGGGGTTGGCAGGACCCCCGGCAGGAGAGTAGTCGGCGGGGCTTCCAACGAGACAGGACAAAGGGTTGGCAGGACCCCCGGCAGGAGAGTAGTCGGCGGGACCTCCAACGGCACAGGACATGGGGTTGGCAGGAACCCCGGCAGGAGAGTTGTCTGCGGGACCTCCAACGGCACATGAGTAGGGGCTTGAGTGGGGACTCGAGAGAGGGCTCGAGAGGGGACTCGAGAAGGAACTCGAGAGGTGACTGGAGAGGGGACTCGAGAGGGAACTCGAGAGGAGACTCGAGAGATGACTTGAGAGGAGACTTGAGAGGGATCTAGAAAGGGGACTCGAGAGGTAGCTCGAGAGGGGACTTGAGAGGGAACTAGAGAGGGGACTCGAGAGGGAACTTGAGATGGGATGAGGGAAGGGACTAGAGAAGTGACTCGAGGTGGGACTAGAGAAGGGGCTCGGGAAGGGGCCAGAGAGGTGACTAAAGGAGGGACTGGAGAAGGGACTAGGGAAGTGACTAGAGGAGGGACTTGAGAAAGGACTTGAGTAGGGACTTGAGAAGTGACTAGAGGTGGGACTGGAGAAGGGACTAGAGAAGGGACTAGGAAAGTGACCTGAGGAGGGACTAGGGAAGGGACAAGAGGAGGGACTCGAGAAGAGACTAGAGAAGGCACCAGAGATGGGACTATGGCAGCTGGGGCCAGAGCTAAGGCTGGAACCATGGCTGCTGGGGCCGGGACCATGGCTGCTGGGGCCAGAACTAGGTCTGGAACCATGGCTGCTGGGGCCAGAACTGGGGCCGGAACCATGGCTGCTGGGGCCAGAACTGGGGCCGGAATGATGGCTGCTGGGGCCAGAACTGGGGCTGGAACAATGGCTGCTGGGGCCAGAACTGGGGCCGGAATGATGGCTGCTGGGGCCAGAACTGGAGCCGGAATGATGGCTGCTGGGGCCAGAACTGGGGCTGGAACCATGGCTGCTGGGGCCTGTACTGGGGCCGGAACTATGGCTGTGTGGGCCGGTTCTGTAGCCGGAACCATGGCTCTTGGGGCTCGGATTGCTAGCCTGGACTTGCGACTCCTTCTCTTAGAAGCCGCCTGAAGGCTCCGTGGACCTCCAAAAGCCAGCCGAGTTCCAGAAAACGACTCTTGGACAGGAGCAGGAACTGGGGCGGAAGCACTGGTTGACTCCAGACGGAACACACCGAGACGTTTATAGTCCGCAGGCTGGAAATCACACACCCAGATGAAGTTCAACATCCAGCCAGGTAAGAATTTCACCAAGTCTGGTTTCTCCATAGCCAACCGGTGCGCCTCTACCAGAGCGGCCTCCTTCTGCCGAACACTGGACGCTCCCCTCCACCAATCATAGCAGCCAGCCAAAGCAAAGGAAAAATGCTGTAGTTCCACCTCAAATGGATCATCTGCTGGGTCCATTTCTGGTTGGTGCTTTCTGTCACGGTTGAGTGAAGGAAGCAGGACCCAAGCGCAGATAACTCTGATAAACCTTTATTTCAAGGCTAATGGAACTAATACAGACAAAAACAGAACACTCACCGGTGAATTCCGTCACCAACAAAAGAAGCACCAACACTGAACACAGCACGAGACAAGACTAAATACAGGGAGGGATAATTACAAGACACAGGTGAACACAATCGGCTAACGAGACACAGGTGAGGAGGGAGGAGAAAACACAAGAGCCACAGGTGAACACAATCCGCTAACGAGACACAGGTGAGGAGGGAGGAGAAAACACAGGGACCCCAGGGAAACTAACGACAGGAGGAAAACATGACAGAGAACAGTGAAAACACCCAAACCTAGACAGAACTGTGACATGACATGATAACTGTGACAGCCTTATGGCTCCTGCAATGCATACACACATGAATATATAAAAACACACTTCTTATATATCAGGGGACATTAAGATGAATATACCAAAAATACGCTGTATCAAACTTTCACTTCAAACTTTCAAGTTACTTCAATTTTTGCTCAGAGTGTGTGTGTGTATGTGTGTGTGTGTGTGTGTGTGTGTGTATGTGTGTGTGTGTGTGGGGTCTGCGGCAGGAACAGATTTATAGGTGTCTGTCCACGCTGCAGTGTGCACACATAAATAAGGCTGAGGGGAGAAAGCTCTCCATTGAACATAATCAAGTGGATCCTTTAGAGTGCCATTCATCACACACACACATACACACACACACACACACACACACACACACTCACACACTCAGGAGAGGTCAGCACCTAGGATGTCAGCCTCTGTTGATTTCAGTGGCGAGCCGTAACTTTTATACCTAGGCCCTCTGACCCCCCCCCCTTCCCTCGAAAAAAAAAAAAGAGATATTACGTCACAGCCTATACATCAGCGGAATATCAAAACAGCGGCCCGGGGTGCAAAACGCATCAATGACAGCGACCCTCTACCACACAGAACAACACCATTTATATAAACACCTATCATGACAGGGCACCCACAGCCAAGTAACAATTACAAATAAGTCGGCACGGCGGCTCACATTGAAAATGACTACTTTTGATGATCAAATCACTGAAACACAAAGTCCATCCTCCTGTCCTTTTGGATGAAGCACTTGCGGGTCATTCAGCTGATCCTTTGCCACTCCAGTTTATCATTGTAACTCAATCTTGAAAATGACTCGGTTAATAATTTCGCAACGATGTCATCACTGTCACTGAAGTGAGCCATCATGAACGAACTTATGCTAATTATAAATATATCGATCATAAAATCTATCGATCATAAATCTATCGTTTAGATGTATGATTCGAAAATAATAAAAGTAGGGTAGACATGTGGATATTATCCGTCTGAACAAAACGTGCATTTATCTAACAGGTTCGTTTTCCACAGACCTTATTTCCAGCTATTTTCCAAAATCCTATGGAAAAGTCGAGGGAACCCGCACAGCTTACTTCCGGGTTTTAGGACGCGTCACTCGACCACTTGCATAGACCTCACAGCGGGCGGAACTTGTCATAAAGTCCGCGAAAATAAAGCCCGCCCATTTAGAGGAAAGATATGATTGGTCAATTGTACTGTCATTTGACATTACTCTCTCATTGAGTTACTATAGCTGGCCCTCTGTGAATGTAGAGAGGGACCAACAAGCTCTCCCGTCTTCACATAACTCGCAGAGACGGCATATTTAACCCTTCACATTCCAACAGAAACTGAACAGGCAGATTTGAAGGATTTATTTATTTGGAAATATTATTTTAAATACAATTAAATCAAGTTATTTTTGGTAAAACTAATGAAAAATATAACAACAAAAACATTTTTTTTTTTTTTTTTTTAATGTTTTCAAATATTATTTCTTAGAATATCTTAGGCCCTCACAGAGGCCCTCACAGAGGGCCTAGAGGGCCCTGACGGCTCGCCACTGGTTGATTTTGCTTTACTTTGGCTTTGTGTATGCATCAACAGCATACACAAATATATAAATAAAATGTGAGGCAGCCAAGCGAGGATGTCTGCCAAACATCTCTACCACGGCATCACACACTCTGAAACACAAATCATTCATTCAATGAAATGTACTTTCATCTTCATACATTGCAAACCCAAGAGGACGAACTGTAACTGAGTGATTACAAAACTATTGTAAAACTGTGCTGGATATTTATTGAGTCTTTTCTCCCCCTAACCCTGAATACAGCCCCTGATGTTGATCCACTCGCCAGAGAGGTGTCATCCTGCAATTAGTATACCATGAAATAAATAAAAAGGTCCCTCATAAGAGATATACAGTTCACAATGACAAACATTAAAAAGCCATATCTCAAATACATAGTTGAAATTCATTAATTAATTCATTACATTACATGTTACTTGTTAGAGGCTTTTATCCAAAGCGACTTACATACTCAATACTGTGGGCAATCCCCACAGGAGCAATTTGGGGTGAAGTGTCTCAGGGACACAACGACATGCTGACTGCAGTGGGGTTTGAACCTGTGCTCCCCTGATCCGTACGCCAGTGCACAACCCACTGCGCCACACACCTCATTCAGAGTCGTATACTTGGTTTGTATAAGTATTTAGTAAATATATTCTTATATTTATTTTCCAATGCAGTCATTTATTAACTGGTTGTTTGTTAATTATACATATATATCGTAATATAACTACAGTATGACACGTCTGGTCTTCGACATTTACCAGCTGGTAAAATGCTAAATATTGAAATCAGTAATCCCGACTCGACAGAATAAAGCATGACAAGACAACATTGAAAGTCTATGTGACACATCAAATGGAGAAAGTGGGAAGTTCCATAATAATAATGTTTATGTTGTTTGCTAGACACAAGTAGCTCAATTATAAATACTTTGTCTCAATAAAATAATCTAAATGTGGACGAATTATTATTTTTAGCCAGGAATTGTTTCATTAACAATAAATCAATACAATTATTACTTTTTGTTGCCAACTTTTAGTACAGTACTTGTTTAACTCTGTACGAAAAAGTAATGTCTAAGTATGAGCCAGTGTAATACAATTAAAGAAGCATCACATCCTCCGCTCATTGATTTACATTCAATACGTATAAAAAAATAAAAGCCAGTTATTCAAACAACAAAGAAATCAGACATGAATTCAAATCAGGCATGCTATTGATGTGAGTCACATGGCCAAGGGGCATGTAGACAGACTTAATCAAAAGCCAGCAATTTTTCTCATGATTTATTAAAATGCATGGCTTTAGGCAACTCTGGAATTATTCTCTTAGCATTGTTCTGAAAAAATAAGTCAGAGTAGAGAAAGAAGCAAGTTTGCATATGGAGTGTATCCCAAATTGAAGCATGGTAGAGAGGTTATTAAAGAACATAACTGTTAATGATCCCAGTCCTCAGCAGGCTTGGAATTTCATCATTTTAGGGGCAAGGCCATTTGGCCTTTGGTATCACAACATTTGTTAGAGCACAAAGGCCACATGCCAGGGCACAAAGGCCATTGAGCGAAACATTTGGTTTTGGAGCTTACATAATAATAAATAAATAACTTTATAATCATATAGGCCTATTCCTCCTTAGTATTACCGTATATAAAATGAAATACTTTGAATAATTAGTGTTTGGTATGTTTTCTATTAATCTATTAATATGTAACATATTCCATTTCAGAGCAGAAGAAACAGCCTTCAAGGGTCCAACTCTGCACATACATCATTCAGCAGTGCACAGTGAAGCTCCAACAATCAACTGTATGAACAAGCAATACTTTGAAATGCAAAACACTTAGTGTGTGTGTTTGTGTGTGTGTGTGTGTGTGTGTGTGTGTGTGTGTGTGTGTGTGTGTGTGTGTGTGTGTGTACGAGAGTCTCTTTAATACACAAATTCAACTCGAGAGTCAAATTTGTGTGACTTGTTCTCGCGGTAGCCAATCAGCAGTGAGGATCTCAGCCACTGAATCAGAAAACCAATACCTCAGCCGTTATTTAGCACAGAGCTCACAGCTCTTCATATCTGTTCAGAAACTAGACAAAAGTTAAACAAGTACAAACCACAGACTGTCTGTGTCATGGCGAATACAATCGCTGTTGTGTCTGTATCATGTTATTGTGAGTGTGGACGGAGCATAATGGTTAATTTAGCCTGATCGATCCGATCTCCATTCAGAAAACACGCATTTTAAAAGGTGTTTCGCCTGCCTTCTTGTCTGCAGACTTGTCAAAGCATTAGTTCATGGTTTTTACTAACCGGTATCAGTATACTGTTACTTCGGCATCATTTTGAAACGTGTATTACAATTAAATCACGGTAAAATATGTTAATTGTGTTGTAGTTGAGTCTACCACAGTATTTACATGGAAATAAGCCCCGCCCGCATTCCAGCGCGTCCTGTTTGAATGACAGGGGTAAACACAGCTGACAGCCGCGGTGAAACTCCAGCGATTAGAGCAATGCAAATATTCGCATCGCGTCTGTTGTGAACGCAGCATGGCTAATGCAGTTCAGAGACCAGACCACTGCTCTGACGCTTTTAAAGCAACTTCGAGATTGTAACAGTGTGAGGGGCACAAAGGCCATGGTGGCCGTAGGAGGACGTACAATTATTTGTGGGGCATAAACGCCCAGGGATGCAAACTCATCAGGTATGAAAAAGTGACAAGGATCCGAGCCCCCCGACCCCACGGAATATCGGCTTTAAAATTAGGAATAACAGGATGTTAGCAGTCAGAACAACTAAAGCAGCAGGTAATAATAACAGAAACACTAAAGAGTCACATCTAGAAATATATAGAAGCATTTATTTTAATTGTGTAGCAGTCAGTTTATAATTTTGGCAGCACTGTTGAGCATTTTGAAAATGTATTTTCATGCCTCTGTGCAAGGCTTAACTAAGACCATAAACTCAAGTACTATACTTGGGTACAATTTTGAGATACTTGTACTTTATTAAGTATTTCAATGTTTTGCCATGTTGTTCTTCTTCTCCTCTACAGTTCAGAGGTAAAAGCTGTACTTTTACTCCACTACATGTATTTAATACCTTTAGTTACTTTACAGATGTGGATGAATGATGTGAAATATAATCAAGTGTTGAATCAGACTTTAGTTCCACCTGGAGTAAATCCACAAGCTACCCTGCAGTATACAAGTCATTCAAACTAGCTGCACCTTTACCAGCTTTGAGAACACTTTCATGATCAATCATTATAAATCATATCATATATATTATTCTGAAATGGACCAATCTGCACAATGACTACTTTTACTGTCGCTACTTTCACTATATTTTGATGATAATACTTTTATACTTTTACTTGAGGAACATTTTGAATGCAGGACTTTTACTGTAACAGAGTATTACACTCTGGTACTTCTACTTTTACTCTAGTACAAGATCTGAGTGCTTCTACTTTAACTCAAATATAAGATCTATACTTATACCACCTCCGTTTATAGCCTATGAAAAAAAGCTAACGTTAGCAGACAGTGACAATGTATGCTAGTTAGCTAGCTCAACGATAATATTGTGACAGAAAAACTTTTCAGTGCACATCACGCTCTGCCGCTCCGACAGGGAGCTCTGCTCTGAACACCTGAACGGCCCGTTCTAACAGCTAGGCACCAGCGGTCCAGTCTGTGCCACAGTGACTCCGGACTGCACAGTTAATATTAACGAACGCATCCGTAGGTAATGTAGCTGTTGAAGCTAGACCCTCATCACGGAGCAGCAGAGCCTTCTTATACATCCATGAGCAGAGCCGACAAGGCAGGAAGACTCGAGCACACAGCTCGCGCTTCATTATAATATATAAAAAAAGAACACCATGCATGTCATGATGGCACAGCTCGCGGCCGCAGATTACTCCGGGTCCCAGACCCCCCCCCCCCCCCCCCCCCATACCCCAAAAATATTTGTATTGCAGATCTTCATGACTCACACAAACAACCTATTTTGGATTCAAAACGGGGAATTTCGCCGAAAGGTGACAAGTTTACATCCCTGAAGGCCAGACCGAGGGGCAACGACGGCCATGGCCGTCATGGCCGCTGTGAAATTCCTACCCTGGTCCTCAGTCAACATTGTTGGTGATCTGTATGAACTGCAAAAATATAGTTCAATTCAAAAAAATTGCAAAACTTGATCATAAACTGATCATACATTTGAATAATAATAATCCACACTCAATTTATACGGAGTAAAGACGCGGTAAAAAATGATCTCCCTTATTGCGACTTAGGGAAAGGTTGGAGACTTCCTTCCAAAAGTAAAGGATTATAACACCACTCCCAGTTTAAATAGTTTAACTTGGTGTCAATGCACAGGACGTCCCGGACACACACTGATGACCCGCAATTATGTGCGAGGACAAATTATTATGGAACAATCTCAAAGTGAATATACGGAGCTTTAAAATAAAGTGTATGAGATCCTCTGCCGCACCGGCACTGAAAGTGACTTCCAGTTCATCTCTATAATAAAATAGGGAACATGACTGAAAATGAGCCAAAGTGGTATGTTCAACTGACAATTTGCAGCCATATTTTGCAGTTCCCTTATCTCTGTTACAGCTCGTACCTCCAGTCCTTCAGTGTGCTGCACTCTGAGTCTCTATATTTAAGGTAATGGCACTGACAATCCCCAAAGTACAGACTGAGATGGCTTCAGGCAGAAGACTTGAAGATTTGACAAAATATATTAAACTAATCACAGAGGAATTAAAGTGTGTGCTTTGCGAGATAATGATACCCCCATCGGTGTCTGTTTAGCACAATTACATCTTCACCTCCAATATGTTACTTGTTAACCTTTTAAATAGAGTTATGGATGTTACAAACTTTTATTCTAAACTCTTAACCTGTTAAGCCCTGAGCCTGTTTTTCAGGTCTCAGGCTCGAAAATGACATGCCCAGAACAAATGACCATAACTACACTTCTAAAAGGGTTACATTAATGATCTTTTTTATCAAAGTAATGATAAACCTGTGAGTTGGATGTAGAAAAGTCAGAATCAATATATAATTTGTTTTATTTTAAAGTAAATTCAGATTGAACACAGTAAAAAAATTTAAATTATTGTGTCCGTCCAAAAATAAAACATATATAGTGAAAACCACCCTTGAATGATGGGATAGTAGACTAAAAGCTTTAGGAATCCAAATGATAACATATAATAAGTACCCTGTATCAAGACTGATACAAACAAGTGACATTTGACCTTTTTAGAGAGATTTAGCAACACAAACCCACCTCTGGGGTCATTTGGGTGGATTTTCCATATCTCTGGCCCCCCTTGGTCGATTTTGATGATTGACACCTCTTTTTAACCGTTAGAGCCAATAGAATCGAGGGGAAGTTCCTAAATCCATCTAAACATTACCCATTGGTGAATGATTGATGCGTAGCCAGAATGCCCAATTATGAAAACTCCGTTATTGACATAAATATGAAGATGGATTATCAGTAATCATTTCAGACACATTGGATTAACCTATGGATTAACCTTCAGCAGCGTTATCGTTTTAATGCCATTGAACACAACTTCTGATCAGAACAACAGCATAGGTAAGACAATGTCCCGTTTTTGCTCCGTAAAGCTCTGTGTTGTGTTGTCTGTGTTTGCTTCCGATCGCTCAGTGACAATACTTATACCCCTAGAATCTGTGGAATCTCAGTTTGCTAATCAATATCTTGTTTGTGCAGATCTGATATGTAATAAGGGTATTTATACCTAGAGTTCTGTGCTAAGTGTGCGCTCAGGGCTCATTTAGACGCTTCTTGTGAGACTTGTGTTTTGTTTCGGTAAAAATGGTTCGTATCGTCAGTTAGCTGAGTTTCTTCCCGTTAAGTGGGTATGATGCATTAATAGGTTTTTAAATGTTAAGAAGCCCTGAGACACAGTTTTGTGAGAAAAAAACGGCGGGGGCCTCCGGGTTGAACAGGTTAAACTGTCCAACATTTTGTACTAAAGAGGAACTATTATGCTTTTTGGGGTCTTTCCTTCCCTGTAGTCTGTTCTATAGGTTTTAGTGCACGTAAATGGTCTGCAAAGGCTAAAGTCCCTGTGTTCTCTCCAAAGCGAGTTTATCTCCCACACTACATTATGAACCATCCAGGTCTGCTTTCTATCCCTAGTTAGTTTGTTTGTAGTGCCGTATATTTAGAACAAATTACCATGGCTGTATCGCCGTTAAGGTTTGGTTGTATCTCTTTCTTCGGTTTATTATACCATTTGTGAAATAATTGACTCAAATAAAAGAG
Organism: Harpagifer antarcticus; assembly: GCA_902827135.1. Lineage (NCBI taxonomy): Eukaryota > Metazoa > Chordata > Actinopteri > Perciformes > Harpagiferidae > Harpagifer > Harpagifer antarcticus. The sequence continues at coordinate 156,978 of CADEHL010001125.1, forward strand.
CTATCTGAGTCCCATATACCGATGATTGAAGTCGCTGCGAAGTCGCCTAGCTTGCCTTAAAGTGCACCTATCATGCTATTTTTAGGCATATATTATGGGTCTCAGATATATAAAAATATATAAAAACATGTCTGATGTGTTTTTCTCAAAATACAAAAAGATCATGCATTTTAGACATCCCTCATACCCCTCTATTCCAGCCCTGTTTAGAGAAGCGCGGATTTTGGGTCCTTAGCTTGAAAAAAAAAAAAAAGGAGGGTGAGGCGCTAATGCCTGATCAGAATTCTACCGGAGATAAAGTTAAATTATGCTGCGATAAAACGCCATCCTGTTCTAAACCACATCAAGGATTATTTCTGAAACAGTATGGATCTCAAATGCTTTTTCTCTTGCGGGTTTATCACAAGGTGAGTTCCTTTTTTTATTTTCTGCTTTTTGAACACATGTGCTCTACAGTACAGGTTAGCTCTGAGTGTTAGCGAGGCTTGCTGATGTAAAAAAGCCGACTGCTTGTGGTTCAATGCCATTCACCCCAAGACATTGTCCAACAAATGTTTTTAAAAGTATTTAAATGTAATTTTATTATGAGCTTCTTTTGCACTTTTTCTCAATGTTTGTTGTAAGCACTTTGAATTGCCTTGTGTTGAAATGTGCCATGCAAATAAACTTGCCTTGCCTGAGTGCCAGAGTCTATTATGTCCACACGGTTTTATTTTAAAAAGGACAAAATAGAACATGGATGCAGTTCAGTTTGTTTGTTTTTCTGAACAGGAGCCCAAGTCCTAGTGAAAGCGCTGGCACAGCAAACGGCTCAGGAGAATAGAGAGAATGGAGCTGCAGAGGAAAATATTTTCCGAGCAGAGAGTGTTTGCTGTGATTTGCAGAACACCTGTTTCTGAACAACTCCGGCCACCCGCTGCAAAAACCTCTATGAATGCGTATTAACGGTTCACGGCTCCGGTAAAGCCCTTGTTCACATGCAAATCCTGCTCTCGCTCTGTCTGAAAGCCTCCGTCGCTGCGTTGTCTTCACCAACACACACATACACACACACACACTTTCTAAAGGGACTCGTCACAACACCAATTTCTCCTTCCCTCTCATCTTTTCTCTCTATCCATCTATCATTCTTGTGTCAAGGAGGTATTAGGCCTCAGGACAAAAGACTTATCTGCGCTGTCAGTACAACACTCCAGACAATACCAACAAACACACGCACTTTTAAACTCGCTAAAACAGCTTGTAGGTCCAACAAGCTACATTCAAGATACAATTCATCATGGGATATAACAACTCTGCCTAAAGAGATCAGGCGTGTGCGAAATACTGTAGGGAAAGAATATTTTGGTATGCATGAGGGGAGCTGCTTTCAGAGGGAAAACTTTTTGAATGGCGTCTGACAGCCAGGAAAGGGTGTGTGATCAATTACAGCAGCAGTTGAAGGGTAAAGTGTAATGTTCTCTAATGAAAATGGATGTTTATGAGAAAGAAAAAGGATGTTAATGGAATTTGTCAGTCAGAATGAAATGTTATTGTAGAAATGATGGGGTGATGATGATGAAACAGTCGGCAATTAGACCGTGGAGGTTTATTCTCCATTAGTTTCATTCTGAGCAGACAGACACATTTTTCATTCAGCACCAAATTTAACACATTTTATAGAGAATGGTGCATCGACACATTTAAATGCATACAAACCTGATTTGTCAGTGCAACACAAACCTATTGCTTTAATAAATTAAAGTGTAATAACTCAAACAAATGTAAGCATGAAAAATAACCTGATAGACTCCAAGTAACTAAAGTATTTATGGTGTTGGCATCTTTGGTAAATAAAGTTAATAGTACCAATTTCAATTCAGTTAATTTAACTAATTTCTCCAAGGTTATTGAAAATGTATTAATGGTATTTATCTGAATTAAGAACAACTTAAACCATTTACATAAATGCTATTTATTAAATTGTTAAATTGATTAACAAATGATTTGAGTTGGGACAACTTATATTGTAGGTAACTCATTTACTAATACATCGATTTGGATTAACACACTGTAAATGGAATCATTTATGACAACACTTTGTCAAATTCACAAATTCACATTTATTTTGAACGTCAATGTTAAAGAAAATATTGAGAAAAAGAACATTGAATTTGGGAATAAGTATTTGATAATATTGGCCAAATATTCACAAATGCTGTTTTCTCAAAATGTCTTTTGATCACAATATGAACATGGATGGGATTTGAATGTGTTGTTAATGTTGACAGTTGTCCAATTTTATAATCCCCGAACGTCAACAAGTGCTCCGGTGCCAGCTGTGTGCGTCACTCTTTAGTGTCCCTTTTTCCATGTGTCTTTTTGCAGCCTCCACACACACACACACACACACACACACACACACACACACACACACACACACACACACACACAGCAGTGTTTCCTGATGTGTTGCTGCTCGCTGCTGCTCCATGCTGAGAAGCCCCTTTGATGTAGACACACCCTGCCCAAGTGTCACCCACTAAATCCTTATTGTGAGAGTAAATCCCGACAAAAGCCTCAGATATCCTCCCCTCCGGAGCCCGACGGCCTTCAGCATTCATTCCTTCATCCCCCCAGAAAGAAACAATACACACACACAATGCATGTGTGGAAACAAACATGGACGTCATTGGGGTGTCAGGATTTGATAAATGTTTATTTGCAGGTGGAAATATGAGAGAAATATGCTTTCTATCGTATTGGAACACAGGATAATTACGTTTTTTTAAATTAAAGTATCCATTAATAAGGCAGAGAAAGCTTGAACAAATGTGATTTAATCGATACTAAACATTCTTTGTGACCCCAGTAGATGTTGAAACAATTTTCACAGTTCTGACTTTGTGGCGTCTGTCGAAAGAAAACAGAGCTGACAAAAGCCACAGAAAAAGAAAGTGGCTTTCCAGAAATAATTACTTTGAGGGAGGAAGAGGGGAAAAAGGAAGCAGCAGTTATCCTTCTTTTTAAGAGGTTATCATAATCCCTCTCCTCGCCCCCCCCCCCCCCCCCCCCCCCCCCTTTTCCTCTGCTGTCCTCAGCATCAAAACTGCTCCCTACAACACGCCTCTGGTATTCTCCAGCCCTCGCTGCCAACACTATCTGAGAGAAGTGGAAACACTACAAATGAACACATCTTATCTGGCTGTGGAGAGACGGTTACAGTAACTGATTCCAGGGGTGGTGGTGGGGAGGAGGGGGGGGGGGGGGGTGGAGGAACATTTTTAGACGGGTGCTGGGAAACACCACTGGAGAAAAAAACATTGCATCGCTTCAGTTCAGAATATAAAGAAGGTAAGGAAGGTAAGTAAGGAAAACCCTCTCAGGAAAAAATTGAAAATAGACAAAAAAGTCAAACACACCACAAGTCTAGATCTTGTACAATGTTATAGTGTATATCTAACTCAGCATATTCTGCACATTTTCGTTCAATGCTACCTCTCCTACACTGCGCATCCCTTCAACTTTAATCCACAACTTAATTCCTCTTACTCTGTTCATGTATGCACCAAATCAAATTCTTGTTTCGACTTAACAAACCTTAGTCTCATTCTAAAAGCTGCACAGATCTCATATTACAATATAATGCACATATTTAAATGTTAAGTGTAAATTGTCATATTGTTATTGTACTTCTTTGTACATTTAAATGTATTGTCAAATGTTACCCTATTTCTAATATTTTGTCTAGTAATTCTATGTTTGCTCCTTTTTCACAACTGAATTCCTCTTGCTGTGTTAACATATGCACCATTATACACCAAAGCAAATTCCTTGTACGTGTAAACCTACCTAATAAATATGATCCGATTCTATACAACCGCATGCACAACAGCAGTGCATATCATATATGTTTTAAATTACAATGAAAATGCATTACATTTCACACAAAAACATTATTCAGAAATGTCAATTGCCTGCGGGAAAAGTCTGCAAGTGTAACTACAACCGAAAACGCTTTAGTTGCATGAAATATAAAAAAACAATATAAAGACATTTGAGTTATCCATAGGGTGGTTTTGCACAAACAACACATTTGCACAAACAACACATTTCCATATATGCCATATCCACCTTTACATACACTATGAACGCACACACACAGCATATTCTGCAGCTTCAGTCTCACCAACACTATCAAAGTGCCCATGTGCATCTTCCCATGCATTCCTACAGTGTCCACCTGTCTACTGTACAGCACACTTCAGTTAGTTAGGAAGCCCCCTCAAGAGTGAATGGAGAAAGCATGTATATATAGTGGAGTACTCACGGTGTGTTCTCTGTCTGCTCAGTCCTGCCTCTGGATGTCTCTCTTTCTCTCTCTCTCTCTCTCTCTTCTTCAATCTGCCTTGTCCGTCTATCTCTCTCTCTCTCTATCCCTTTTCACTGTGATCGCTGCTCTGGACACACGCCACGGCAAACACACACTCTACTCTGTTGTAGCGCTCTGCCGAACGCAGCGCTCTGAGCGAGAGATTGAGATGGAGGGAGAGAGAGAAAGAGAGATAGAGGAGGAGCGGAGAGCGTTGTGTGTGTGTGTGTGTGTGTGTGTGTTTGGTAGGGAAAAGCTGGTGTGAAAACAGTGAGCGGAAACACATACACCCTGCACTATACATGCCATATTGTAAATGCATTATTCTCTTAATGCATACATAAATGTCAATACAAACACTAAAACAAGTGTGTGTGTGTGTGTGTGCGTGTGTGTGTGTGTGTGTGTGTGTGTGTGTTTGTGTGTGTGTGTGACCAGGGGCGACGTAAGGGGGTGAAAAGTTAGGACGATTCTAAGGGCCCGTGATTGACAGGGGCCCCAACATGTTCAGAACATTAAGAAAAAAAATGTAAGTAACCTTTCATCAATCCTCAATAATTAACATTAATAGAACGTTATATTGATAAATTACTCACTAAACTTACGATTCATTTAACTTATTTTCTTCTAAAAGTTAATTACCCAAAGCCTCTGTACACCCCCTTCTATTTACATGTAATAGTTTGGTCCTGCCTCCAAACGCGGTGCTGCACCGGCACTTGCAGAGAGTGAAAGCATGTGAGGAGGGATGCTAGTACTTAGCCTACATACTGTGTTGTACCATGTTTCAACGACCAACAAAGTCAGGCTCTAAGAAAATAAGAGAAAGGAGAGAAAGACAAGAGAGAGGGACTAAAGGGCGACAGTATGTCACCCAGTTGTTCACAAGAAAAGGTGGTTGTGGTCCATGAGTGGTGGAAATTAGTCTGTTAGCTAATGTTTTTTTGTTTACTAAGCTGACATTAATATCTTTACAGAAAATTCAGAGGTCTTTAATTTCACTGCTCTTTTAGCTGATATTTAAAGGTATGGTAGGTAATTCAATTCAGAAGCACTTTTTGTTATATTCCATGGAATGCTCTTAACATCCCGATAGCAATGAATATATTAAATGCTTTGTGTAGGAGCCAAAATGCTTGTTTTTGCCTTACTTATTATTTGTATTATTATCTTGTATTTCTCTTTGCATCGCGTTTAATTCTTATTGTTTATCACTTCCGGCAATGGTCACGTGGGTGTGGTTTATTGGTATTTAGTCACCTGTTGAATGCCGGTTGGGAGGATATGATGTAGGAAGAGGGTGAATTTGCTCCGATACTTTCTGTTGACCGTCAGGTCTGGAGTTCTATATTGTTTGTTTTCGTCTTTATTAACCTCTTAAGCCCTGAGCCTGTTTTTCAGGTTTCAGGCTCGAAAATGCCACTAACACAACAGACTATATCTTCACTTCTAAAAGGGGTAAATTAATAATCCTTTCTCTCAAAGCAAGGTTACATCTGTGAGTTGGATGTAGAATTGTCAGAATCAATGTAGATGTTTTTATTTTAAAGTAAATTCAGATGGAACATAGTAAAAACATGTAAATTCGAATGTCCGCCTAAAAAACCCCCATTACTTATAGTGAAAAACACCCTTGAATGATGGGTTAGTAGACTAAAAGCTTTAGGAATCTAAACTATAACATATAATAAGTACCCTGTATCAAGATTGATGCAAAACAAGTAAAATTTGACCTTTTTAGACAGATTTAGAAAAATAAAGTCCAGGCGGACTCACCTCTGGGTAATTTGGGAACCATCAGTTCCATCTGAACTTTTTGAACTATAGTGAATTATCACTATAGGTATTCATTCCATCCAAATACAACTGTTGTGAAAAAAATAAAATATAAAACATATTCTGTTATCCTAACGTCATTTGTAGGAAACATACTCTGAAACAACGTCTAAGGAACCTTAATATTTAATAAACTATGAATATTTTATATCCATATAACGGGAAAAAACTAATTTAACTGATCTTTTTCATTTATCTTTTTTTTTAAAAACACACAATGCTAACAGTGAGCCTCTGAATTAGCCCTGAGCGAAAAATGCTAACCTATTACTGCACCAAAAATCACTCCTAGCTCCCTTATTACTTATCCTAGCTCCACATCCAACACATTGTTTATGATCGTAAAGACACAGAATCTAACGGTGGCCACCTCAACACTGAAAGATACAAACTCGCGAGGTTATCAACAAAAACGTACATCAAAACAAGTGGCGCTAGGTACTAACATGCGCTAGGCTAATGGCTTACCTTCCTCTTTGTCTGGTCTAAACTGGTCTTCAATGGCATTAAAACGATAAAAAACGATGATGTAGTTAATCCATAGGTTAATATCCAATGGGGCTGTGTCCCCTTTGAAATGTTCTGATAATCTATAAGCAATAAAACTGCAATTCCGTTATCTGCTGTCCGCTCTGTGCTCCGTGCGCTCTGGGTCCCGGCAATTCCTGCTTCCTTCCGTAGTAAACAATAAGTAAAGTCTGCTGCGTAATGTACTTACGCTGGCTGGCATTCTTTATACTTTACGCAGGACCATATCTCTGGAACCCATTGGTCGATTTGGGTGATTTACACCTTTTTCTTAACCATTACATCCAATAGAATCGATGGGCAGTTCCCAGTTCCGTTGAACACAACTTTTGATCACAAATCAAAAAAGGTAAGACGTAATTATTGTAATATTTTTGAAACCGGATGTTGTTTACTTTCTCTTTTCTGGCTGATAGCTCCAGGAATTCGGGGTCTTACAGTGATGTCATTACATGTGTGGAATCTGTGGAGTCTCAGCTTTAATCGGATATCTTGTTTGTGCAGTTACGATAAGTAATAAGGGCATTTCTACCATGAGTGCTGTGCAAAGGTCCGTTAGCATTAGTTAGCATTTTTTCGCTCCATGCTAATTCAAAGGCTTGGTATTACTCTTGTGTTTCTTTTAGCTAAAAATGGTTCACATTGTCAGTTAGCTGAGTTTCTTACTGTTAAAAGGGTATGGAACATTAATAGTTTCATAAATGTTAAGAAGCCCTGAGACATAGTCTCGTAAAAAAAACGGTGGGAGGGGTCCACTGGGGGGACCCTCGGGCTTAAGAGTTAAACACCATGGACTACAAATAACTACGGACTCTTACATGGAACGCGTCACAGCAAAGAGCATTTTTTAGCCTCTCAGCAGCTAACTCACAGGGAGTTATTGCCGCTACACTTTGACAATAAATACATACAAAAATGTCATCTGTGGAAGCCGTGGCGCTGTAAAAAGCACGGCCAATCATCTGAGCTGGCCTGGCAAAAATGACTGGATGGCCTACCTGCCTGTCAGCCTTACATCTGTGCACAAACTTATCTCGTGCCCACATTGGTCATGTGCACGTTCGTGTGTGTTGGAGGAGGGGCTCTGTAAGGAACTCTGAAGGAAGGGGCCGATTTTTTCCGGTTGTATATTTTCAAATTCTAGCGCACTCAAGCTGGTTTCTCCATTCTTACCTACCTACCTTTAATAAATGCAGGCACATTTTTAGCAGCTATTCATACTAAATCAGTTGTCCCTCCCCCTGGTGCCAGGACCAGCAGATCCATCTTTAGGCTCAGCAGCCCTGTCCCCCCATAAGGCTGAACCTGAACCAGCTTTTCTCCCAACTGAAGGAGGTGAGCAGCATTGTGTTGAATGACATGCCACTTAATATATCTGAAGGGAGACTGGAATAATATATATAACAAAAAGCTAACATCTAATTTATATTATACACTTCCAACGCAGTATTTTCCCACATAGCCAATGATCTATATAAAACAAAAAACTGCTTTTAGTCTATTTAGGATGATGGACAGTTTGAAGCATTGAGTGATCAGTCCGTAAACAAAATGTTAATCACAGACATTTTGGTTATGATATTAATACTAATGTTATTATATTAAAGCAGGGGTGGGGAACCTCCGGCCCCCGGGCCGTATACGGACCGCTAGACCATTTGGTACGGCCCTCGAGGTAATTTATAAATAAAGTGGCCTGTGCTTGGTGGTGGGGCCCAATGTGATATATTTTCATGGGGCCCAAAATCCCTGGCGGCTCCCCTGTGTGTGACAGAGGGAAGAAGCAATAGATAATATGTTAGAGAAACATAACTAAACACACCATGACGTTCAATGCAACCTCTTCAAAACAGCACAGCTCTTCCATTTAGATTCTGATATACTGCATGTATTTTTTTTTATAATTGTAAATCGTCATATTCCTATTGTACTGACTGATTTCTAAACTTTAAATATATTGGAAAGTATTTATTTTTTACAACTTTATTGTATGTACTGTGTTTATGTATTCACCATTGTAGACCTAACCAAATCTTTGCATGTGTAAACCTACTTTATCACCCGATTCTTATAATAAAGACCCCTACAAACCTCTAAATCTATAAGAACTGATGCATTCCAGCATACGTCCTGTTTTCTTCTTTCTCCCTCTTTCTAAACTACATTCTCTCATCCTTGACTCCTTCCATCCTTCCATATTTCTAAAGTCGTAATTAAAACACCAGGTTTGTGGAGTAATTGTCATGGATCATGTTTCGTGATCATTTATAGGTTACTAAAAAGTCTACTATTTAAAAAGGTCCCATGTTATGGCCATTTCCACTGATCATAATTCCATTGTTGAGGTCTACTAGAATAGATTTATACTGTGCAATTTTCCAAACTCACATTGGTTTCGCATAGAGCATCTCTGTAAAGTATGTGTATTCACCGGTATACACTCTGTCCTAAACGGCTCGTTGGAGCTCTTGCCCCCCCTTCCTGTGAGCCCAGTGTGCCCCGATTGGTCAGCTCGGCCACTCTGTTCTGATTAGTCAACCACCAGAGAGGCTCTGCCCATGTCTGACAGTGCTTTTTTTGGCTCGCTCTGAACATATACAGCCGTATATGTTATAGCTAACTAACCAAACTGTACCTACAACTGTTGTTATAGAAGAATAAGTTATTTTTACCCGTAATAAACTACTACTGTTTGATGAAAAATCAAATCATGGTTTGCTATATATGAATGATATGGTATAGCATAGGGCTGAACGATATACCGTGTCATGGCGATAACCGATATGCGCATGCGCGATATTCACACCGCAGGGACATGCGGTTTTATTCTTTTTTTTTTAAATAGCACAGAATTCAAAATAAAGATACCCTTATTACTTATCGAAACTGCACATACAATATATCCGATTAAAGCTGAGACTCCACAGATTATTTAAGTATAGTATCTAAGTGATCCGATCTCGCGACAGGGGAAGCAAACACAGACATCACAACACGTACCTTTTATGGAGCTTTTACGGGAGATCGTCTCACCGTAGCTGTCAATCTGATCAAAAGACGTGTTCGATGGCATTAAAACGAGAAAAAACGCGGCTGAATCGGTTGATCCATAGGTTAATAATGTATCTGTGGCTTTGAAGCAATTGTTTATAATCCATAATTCCATTTTTATGTAAAAATCGGAGCACAAAAGTTAGCTGCTAATGGTAGCCAATGGTAGAGTGTATGCAGCTTCCGGTTTAGGCTACGCGTCACTCTCACTCCTTATTTGGTAATGTGTGTATTAGACTGCCGCATAGCCAAGACCAAGCAGCTAACTTTTGCTCTTCGATTTTTACATAAAAATGGAATTATGGATTATAAATGAAATAATTGTTTTATACAGAGACGTTAAACACCTATGGATTAACCGATTCAGCCGGGTTTTTTCTCGTTTTAATGCCATTCAACACGTCTTTTGATCAGATTGACAGCTACGGTGAGACGATCTCCCCTAGAAGCTCCGTAAAGGTACGTGTTGTGATGTCTGTGTTTGCTTCCCTTGTCGCGAGTTCGGATGGCTCAGTGATGATACTATATACCTAAATAATCTGTGGAACCTCAGCTTTAATCGGATATCTTGTATGTGCAGCTACGATAAGTAATAAGGGTACTTTTATCTTGAGTTCTGTGCCAAAGTCCGTTAGCATTTTTCGATCAGGGGTCATTTAGATGCTTCTTATTAGACTTGTGTTTTGTTTTGGTTAAAATGGTTTGTATCGTCAGTTAGCTGAGATTATTCCCGTTAATCTGGTATGACACATTAATAGGTTCTTAAATATTAAGATCCCCTGAGACACAGTGTCGTGAAAGAAAAAGTAAAGTACCCACCGGGACCTTGGGGCTTAACAGGTTAAAAAAAACGGAAAATATATCGCAGGGGAACAAAAAACCAGTCAGTTTTTTTCAATATCGTGCAGCCCTAGTATAGGAGCAAATAATTCAGGGAAGAAAGGCTACTAAGTATTTCCATCAAACTTTATTTTTAGAAATGTACAAAATGAACATGTGTAAATATACATATAGTCTTTCACACACAGTGACGTCACGAGCTACCCACAATGCAACGCGCGCCATATATATATATATATATAAATACGCCATTTTCCTGGAGGTGCAAATATCCTGGAGGTGCAAATATAAACAGCTAGCTAACGTAGCCAGGCAGAGCGCACTAGGTGTTTTTTCTGAATTAACGACCGAAGAAATCGCTGCATGTCTTCGGATTACATCTCTGGACTTGAGGGGTGTGCTCTAGGTCGTTACCAGCGTAAACTAGAGCTGTGTGGGTTGTCGGATTGCCCTTACAGACTGCCTGCAGATGTATGGAAACACGACCCTCAAAAGTGACCTTCGTCGATTTTGGCTGCATTTACATCTAATTTCTGGAAACACCAGGTGAATACCCCACTTGTCACAATAATATTATCATGCCATTGCATATATGTGGTATTTTAGAGTTGACTAGATATTGATTAAGGCAATAGACTATGATATTCTGCTTGCACCTTGCGTAAAATGGCGGATACCGGAAGTACGGTGTCGCCCTCGGCCCAATACCCGTATGTGTGTGTGAAAGAATACACTGTATATCATCCATTCCTCCCCTTATAGGCGTTGTCGGCATCTTGCCTATCGCAGCTTTGTAAACTGCTGCCCGGGCTTTTTAGGACGAGGCATCAGAGTGGTCATCACGTCATGTGTTGTCCGCCAGATACGCCAGGAGTTTCCTGATCTGGCTGGACGAAATCAAATGCAAATCACAAAATATGAGAGAAACTTAGTTGTTTTAGATTTGTTAGTAGTAGTTGTGGTAGGAGTGTGTATCTATCTAATCTATCTATTCAACACAGTTAGCGTGCCAGCTAATATGCTAACCTACGTTTGCTAGTTGTTCAGTGTAATATGCCAACCTACTATGAACAACAGCTAGTCTAGGCTAGCAAGAACATGTTTACAATTGCAATCTTATACGGGTAATCTGCTACGTTCAGTCATTCATTGTAGCTGGCATGAAAACAATGTTTTCCCTAGCATGTCTAGCTCTAGGTAGCCTTCTTGTTTAGCTCGGTAGCATACATGCTATGAACGGTACCTCGGTAGCATACACGCTAGGAACGCCAACTATAATGTACTGACCGTACTGTAAATCACCCGGAGTATACTGTCTGTGAGTATTTCGTGTGTGAATGCAGACATTCTCCAGCTATGCGAAACACGTAAGGCCATCTGCTGACATTGTAGTTGATATATGGAAATGCTAGCTACTGTCCGGTAGAGGGGGATGGGGCACAGAGTCGCTTGTCCAGGCGGGGGAGTGCATTTGACGAAGAGATAGGTTGTTGTGCTCTCTATCTCTGTTTCTTATCCTACATTTTCACCCTGGACTAGAGGGAAAGTGTTCTTGGACGCCTTTTCAGCTCTGTTTCTTACTATATTCTTCCTACCCCGTTTACCTTGAACTATTCTAGGAGAGTGTGTTGACGTTGACTCGTTGGGCCTTTCCTCCTGTACTTGTTTGTTCCCCAGTTCTTTCCTTTACCTGAATCTAGGAGAGGGCATTTAGGCCTCTCTATTCCTTCTTTTGATTAGTTTAGTTTTTTTTTTTCACCCCCTTTCCCTTGAACTAATTTATAAGGGAGAGTGCATTTACGTAGTGCCTCTCGGCGTATACTTTGACTTTCTGTCTCTTTGGAGAGTGCTAGAATGTTGGATACGTTGGGCTTTTTCACTGTGGTCCCTCTTCACTAGTATCCCATGTCCCCTCTTCATAATTTGGGTCTTCATAATTTCCACCCTATTCTAAGGGGAAGCATGATGGTGCCTTTTCTTTTCAATTTCTGGCTTTGTGTTTCTTCACCTCTTACTCGTTTAATATTTAGGAGAGTGCATTTACGTAGTCACGTTGTGCCTCTCTTCCTCTGTTTCTGGCTGTTCTTTTCATACCCTTGTTTCTCTGAGAAGAGAAAAAATACTATTCTAAAAAGGAGCTGACACATGGTGTCTCTTCACTTGTACACTTGAGGGGTCAGAGTTCATATGGTGAGGGATTCCATGAGCGGTATGCGCCGACCTGTGTCTTTACCTTGGACTTCTAATAGAACTGCTCGGGTCTTGATAGATTGAGTGGGGAAGTTCATGAGATCTTTCTAGAGGGTTATCAAGAATAACTTTTATCCAATGACCTTTTCCCTCTCTGTCTGTGTCTGTTTATTCTCTTGTTCCGATTAACCCAGCCAAATCTTTTTTTCTTGTTTTGTATCTATATCTACGCCGGGAACCGGAGTCGAGGCTGATCCTCTTGCTGTAGTCCTGTGTCTTGGATCCTCTAGGCTGAACCTGTCTCTGCGGTCCTAAAATGTACTATCTCTTCGATTTACACACGGCATCTATTGCACGTCTGTCCGTCCTGGGAGAGGGATCCCTCCTCTGTTGCTCTCCCTGAGGTTTCTACCATTTTTTCCCCTTCAAACTGTGGGTTTTTCTCTGGAAGTTTTTCCTTGTACGATGTGAGGGTCTAAGGATAGAGGGTGTCGTTTTTCTCATACTGATATTCTGAACAATCTGTGCTGTTGTATTTGCTGTAAAGTGTCGCTACTGTAGGCTATTTTTATTTTATGTAACAATGTTTTCCCTAGCATCTCAAGCTCTTGGTAGCCTTGTTGTTTAGCTCTGCAGCATACATGCTAGGAACGCCAACTATAATTTACTGACCATACGGTAAATCACCCGGAGTATACTGTCTGAGTATTTTGTGTGTGATTGCAGACTTTCTCCAGCTATGAGATACATGTAAGGCCATCTGCTAACATTGGAGTTTATATATGGAAACGGTAGCAACTTAGTTAGCCCATTTAGCACTGTGTCAATGGCTTAGCAGCCCGAAAAACGTTTACCCATTTACACAGTCGTGGTAGATATACCTTGTTTTTTTTAAACATCATAAATACACAAACAACAATGAATACTTACAGGTTGTGTACCCGAATCTCCCGCTGGTCCAAACAAAGTAGGAACAGCATCGTTCTTCAGTGCCCTACGCTGTACATATCCGGCATGAATGCTGAAAGGTTTGGGAAGCTTTGTTTCGTGAAAGGCTGGCAGAGGGTGCGGCCATAGCTCTGGGCGTGGCTACTGGGTATCCCTACGTCACGATACCCAGGACGAAAACATGAAATCTTCAACGAGGCATTTTGGGGAGGTATTTTCTGTGTTAGAGTTTTACTTGCTACAGGGTGTACTTTGAGGGTTTTTGACTCTGCAGACCGTTTACATGCCTAAAAACCTTCATAACACACCATGGGCGTAGGAATCATCCTGAATGTGGGAGGGGACATTTTTAACGGGGGGGTGTGGGGGTCCCCCACCACGAAAAAAAAAAAGATTTCCTGTATTCTGGTGCATTTTAACAGGTGGTTTGATACTTTTATGTGGCTATACTAGCATGAGGAAAATGATGGGTACATTTTGTAATTTCATCCAGTAGTAAAGAAAGGAAACATATTTGATTATTAATTCAGAGCCGTCTTTGAATTAATAAAAAGCAGTTTAAATGCCCATTTTTTGTACATTTATATACAACAATAAATATTTGCGAGTGCATTGAGAGATATTGTTGTGGAGAGTCATTTATATATCAATCGCAAAATACATTTGTGAATCCTTCTGTGAGCATTTATTAATATTGAGACTGATCTGACTCCATACCGATGTTAAAGGTGACCTATCATGCAAAATGCACCTTTGTACGTCTTTTATACATGATTATGTGTCCCCGGTGTTCCAGGGAACTCACCAAGTGTCAGAAAACACAACCCTCTCTATTTTCCTCCTTCGCCAAATCTCTAAAAAAGGGGCTGCAACGGATCTGAAAAAAATGGATCCACATTCCGACACTTTTCTACGCCACAAAGACGTACTCCGCTTATTGGTCAACTCTCCACCTATCAGGGGAATGAGCCACGGCCACGTGCATTGCCAAACCTCTCATTCGCATATAGGCTATCGGCAGGCTACCCCAGTCACATCTGTGTTTTTGCCTGCTCTTGCCAGGATGTCTAAGCCAGTTAAACGTTGTGCTGTTGTTGGCTGCAAGACTCGGAACAGGGGAATGCAAAAAGAAAAGAATCTGTGGCTCGACTTCATTTTCAAGGGACATGTGCCAGAAGACCCCGGCAGATTTCTGGTTGTGTGTTCCAAACATTTTACCACGGACATGTTTATGAACTTCTCTCAAGTCCAACACGGATATGCCTCCAAACTAATGCTACACCCGGGATCAATACCAACCATCCGGGACCAGGCCAGTGAGGACACATCCAATTCTGAAGCTGTAAGTTTTTATTTAGCGGTGTTTTTCCTGATAAAGCTATCTCTAGCTTGTAGTATGTAGCATGTAGCATGTAGCTTCGCCGTATCAATGTCGCCTCAACCCCAACTAGTAATAGGTTAGGTGTTTATATGTTCTTGTAACATTTTATTTTGTACGCTCCGCAGTCTTTGCTTTGTCTTTTATTTTAATTATCAGGCATTTGCGAACATGTTCAGACTGCCGTAATGGCGATCTGTGTGAAGGCTGTAAAGCCACACCCGAGCCGATAACACAAGTATTTATTCTGCTATTTATTAGTATTTTGTATCCTCTAAAATCATATTGAGTAAGTTATAATAACAAACGTAATCTTCTGTAGGTAAGTGCAGTTTTTTCCAGCGTTATGTAAAAGCTTTTGTGATTGTAGTCTGTAAGAACGATCAGATATCATCGATCTGTAAGCTAAGCTATGCTAAGCTACGCTAAGCTACGCTACGCTAATGAGACATGCCGTTTTTTGCAGCGTTATATGTAAAAGCTTTTGTATGTTTACTTGTTTGCGCACATGAATATAAATGGGGGTGTGTTAGGATACAACACTGTATGTATGTATGTATGCGAGGGGACACACACCACGAGTAAAACGGAGCTAAATCCCTGGTATGTTGTTGTTGACGACATGCATATACTAATCTAAACCACTTTTTTTGTTGTGCTTTTTTTAACATTGCACAGGCTACGTGGCCAACTTGATGGACCTCATCTTCGACCAAGTCTTTGTGGACCCTGCACCATTATGAGCAACCTGACAGGGAGGAGGTCATCGCCGGGTATGCTACACGGTTCAATTTGGCTGCTGTCTGAACCTAACATAGACATTTCACGGATCAGAGGACAACGCAGGCCGGAATCACCACTCTGATCCTGTGTCCAAGGAAGCCCCAGCACCAGCTCACAAAGCTCCTGTTTTTTATGGGTTCAAATAACCGTTGATTTTGACAATAAAGTTCCGTGTTGATATCAAGTGTGTCGTGATTATTCATGTTTGGATGGGTAAAGAATATTCTGATTTCAAAAGCATAAGGTTGTGTGTGGACTTTTTTTGTCGTACACATGGGTGTGTTATGCCATTGCTGTGTAGTATATAATATAATAGTACATGTACAATGACAGAATGAAAGATTGCATAAAGCCATATACACCAGTATTTATTTTCATGAACAATATTAGCATTCGTTTTACAATTTCAGTCAAAACAAACAAACCACTCACTGCTCTATTTGCCTCAACTGTAGTCCACCATGTTCAGCTCTGTAAATATTCAATGCATTCTGCAGGGAGAACACATTTAGGCACACAGGCTCCAATCCAGGATGGTCCACCATACAGGTTACAGAGTCCTCATGTTCCTGCATCCGTCTTGACACCTAGTGTGATAAACATATATTGAATGACATGTGAAAAATGTATTCTCTAAGCAGACAACTTAGTGAAGCTATCAAAAATGTTACCTGTGGTATCTCCATGCAGCACATGCTCCGGTTCAGAAGGCATCGTGGCGCAAGTTGCACATGTACCCCTTTAGAAAGAAGTCAATAACTGAGCTTTTAAAACACATGAAACTACACACATTGCTGACAACTGAGGTGTTGGAGTTATACTTTTTATCACCCTAAGTTATTGAACTTTCCAACGGTTGTTGCACGATGTTGGAAGAAAAGGACTGTAAACTATTAAACGCAATGAGGCCATTATATATGCTGAAAATATGAATGTCTCCCTTTATAAATAGATATATGTATCGCTGTTTTTGCGTTACAAACTCTAAGTTACAAACTGTACACATTGCATTCTTGCTAATTAGCCAAAGTATGAACGGAATAAGTAGCAAGCATCGTAACAAACAGAGTAAAAATAAATAGGGACAACAGCTTGTCAACTAACCATTCAGAAACGTCCTGCTGCAACCGAGATGTTTGCACCTCCACCAAAACCTCCGCTGCTTCAGTTTCTGGATCAAATTGATAATATGCTTGAACACATGCATTGCTCTGAGATGACATGTGTATTCCACACTCGTAATCACAGCAAGCATGGTAACGTGACTCTCGCCGGCTCATGCACCCCTCTTCTGCAGGGGGGCGTGGTCAGCTGCTGCTCAGAATTTTCATAGGCAGGTTTGGAATAAAGCGAAAATGAGCGAAACGAGGCATGGCTAAAAAATGATCTGTTTGGTATTTTGAAAAATAAAATGTATAAATATACCTTATATAGGTATGGTCATACACTATATCATTTAAATATAGCATGATAGGTCTCCTTTAAGTTTACCTAGGAATGGTATCATTGACTTAAATGTTCAAATAAATGTTGCTCTTCAGTCTATATTGGTCATATGATTCCCCTTGACTGAAATGTTTCCTGTTCAATATCCCCACTGATTTCCTTAAAATTCTGGGATCACAATTGACTCTAAACTGTAATTTCCCTTTCATCACTCACCTCAGCAATGGACCTCTCCACTGTCCCTGTGCAACCCTGTCTCCTAAAAATTACGTTCCCACAGAACTAAACTGCATTCTCAATTACGTTTAGCAAGAAACGTATTTTCTCCCACGTTACGTTCGTTATGAACGTATCTCAAATACGTTTATTTACTACATATCTTCTAGAAACATATTTTCTCCCACGTTACATTTCTCATGAACGTATCTTAAATACGTTTATTTTCTACATATCTTTGCCATTTATTGTCTTGTTTATAATAATGATAATAGTCATTTATAAATATCATTTTAGAGCACGCATTTGAAATCAGTAGGCGAGGCTGTAATTTCGCCAGCTGTTACTCTCATGAGCGAGGCACGAAATAATAGTTTTAACATGCCAAAAAGCTGCTGTGTCGTTTATTGCACCCCAAACATTAAAACAAATCCAGTTACGTGTTTCTGTACTTCCTCTAAGAAGAAAGGACAGTAACAGAAGATCTCTGTGACGCCAGATGTGGTGTTGTTAATGCGATATGATATCCGAAAAACATTTCAGTTTAGGATGGCCGAAGACACTACACTACCCATAATCCCCAGCTATCGTTTGGGACTACAATCTCGTTGACAAACCCCGTGATTAATTTTCAAGCTCTGTGATTGGATGTTGGAGTGGCATTGCGCCAAGGTTACGCCGAGCGTCAAGCTCTTTGAAATGGAACGAAACCACGGCAGACTATTCAAAACTGGACTCGAACGCCCCCCCAGAACTACACATGCTGGCTATTGTGTTTCGCAACAAGTTCTCTATGGCACGTCTCTACTGGGAATTGTAGTTTTAAAAGACGTTTTCGTTTTTCAAAAAATTAGAAGTTGACAGTATTAAACTGTGTACAGCCCTGGAGGTTTAGGCGATAGGAAACACATTGGTGTGTACACATTTAAAACATGTAATTACTACATGGGTGAAAATCGCTTGTATCCATAATGGGCAGCATTAATATATATTCTACTCCACTACAATTCAGAGGTTAACCTGGTATTTTTACTCTATTTTTTAATCTGTACTACACTACATTTACTTTAGTAACTCTGCAGATTCTGATTAATGATGTGAAATATAAACAACCCTTAAAGCAGACTTTAGTTACACCTGAGTAAAATTCAGGGAAGGTGATTGCCAAGTGCCAACAATCAGGAGAGATATTTGATTGTTGGTGCTTGAGAAGACTAAACATTTATCTGCAGATCTCTATAAAGTATATTAATTACTCATTATTCTCTACTAATAGTTCATTACAAGACATCTATCAATATGTGTGTACCTCCACCATTAAACTGTCAAATTCTGCACATTTCTTATACTATCTACATACATAAGAGTATAATTAATGTGTATAATATCAGTTAAAATAAGTGCTTCAACATAGTTAACATTGCAGGAAAGCAATACATTAGACGTTAAGTACTTTGTCAGGCTTAATATTTATCTATAGATAGATACCCCCAAATCTTTTTTCTTATTTGAAAGAAGACCTTAACCTAAAGTATTATTTAATGTTTAAATAAAGGTTAATTATTTTTTCTGTTTTGCACATCCTCATATTAATATCTTTGTACATCCAGCACTAAACTGTTTTATTGTAGAGATCACTTACAGTATCTATATTCTATACTTCTATCATTGACCTTCTACTTTCCCCCTATGAAAATATATGTACTCTTAATATTTTTTTCATCAAATAACATTATTCAACAAAAATAACATTATTCAACAAAAATAATTCAATAACGTGCTTTAACCACTAGGCGGTGCACACAAGGTACACACAGCAAACTAATAATAACTTTGTATTATTAGTGTAGGTTACTTATGTATGTATAACATCTGAATATGTGTTGTTTTATTCATGTTTTTACATAATTTTACAGGATATTGCTATACTATTTCTCATGTTTTACTTCTACACATATCTGATTTGTAAAACATCACAGACAGAAAGCCATATCCGTCATTTAATGGTAAGCTATTGACATTGTGATTCCATATATGTGTCTCCCATCACCCACATCCCCTGACTATTCTCTCAACTCAGTATTTACATTCCTATTTTCAAAGAAAATCAGTAATATCTTTAAAAACTACAAGTCCCTTTCTATCAGCTGTGCACAGTTATGGTGTAAATGTAACCGATCTACCAATTGGATCAAATATAAAAGTCAGCCGAATTAGTGTTGATACTGCAAGGAGACGTATTTTGTGAAAATAAATGCAAGGTGTTGTTTAATTGTTGATATATTTATGATCCATGTCACATATTCAGTTTTGGCGGCAGTTCCTCATGTTTGTCTAGAAGTCTTCTGATCAGGGCTCTATAAATAAAGAACTACAGCAGATGTGTAATATTTAATGCAGCCGAACTGTGTATTACAATGCCATTATGTGATGACTTCCAAAGAGAAAAGCAAGAACACTCGGAATAAAGTAGTCTTATTATTTTATTTTTTCGGATATCATATCACATTAACATCATATCCCAACATGCATTGCGGCTAAACATCCAATCAACGAGCTTCAAGCTGAGGATCTTGGGTAATCTGTTCAGTGGGTTTGTGTGTATCCTCAAAATGTCCCTTATAGGCCTACATCTGTTTCCGGTGACTTTATTTACAGCTAAAAACCATGCTAAAAAGCCCAAGATTATAGAATTAAACGAATAAATAAAAACAAGGATAATTGTGTGTTATTGTTGAGTAAATAAGGAAAAAAAGATTTAAATACGATTTAAAATAAAAACATAAAACACTGGCATGTAATTTATGTTAGAATAAATAGAATGGTTTTGAATAATAGATGAGAGTAGAATCTACGTCACTTTACAGCCCCGCCCACTTTTGGGGAAACCAACACTGTCATTTGAACGGCGATCAAGCCTGAAGCCACAGAGATCTTCTGTTACTGTCCTTTCTTCTTAGAGGAAGTACAGCAACACGTAACTCTGGATTTGTTTTAATGTTTGAGGTGCAATAAACGACACAGCAGCTTTTTGGCATGTTAAAACTATTATGTTCTGCCTCGCTCATGAGAGTAACAGCTGGAGAAATTACAGCCTCGCCTACTGATTTCAAATGTGTGCTCTAAAATGATATTTATAAATGACTATTATCATTATTATAAGCAAGACAATAAATGGCAAAGATATGTAGAAAATAAACGTATTTGAGATACGTTCATAACGAACGTAACGTGGGAGAAAATACGTTTCTAGCTAAACGTAATTGAGAATGCAGTTTAGTTCTGTGGGAACGTACTTTTTAGGAGACAGGGTTGCCCTGTGATCTGCCTCTGACTCACTCTCAAGCGCCTAGATGTCAAGAGATGTGGTGAAGTGATAATTATTTATTGAGCAGTATACTCTTTCACATTGAATTATAACAAGTCATACTGAATGTAAATACAACTGACTCTAAAGTAAGTCCCAGTCTGTGACATTGGACATTTTGAAGACTCAAAGTCCCAAGCAGTAGGTAGAATATTAGCTATCTATGTAATGTGCACAGAAAATAAATAGTTAACTGAATACTGGGATGGAAATTGCCTATATAAGCACTCAGTCAAACATAAACACACACAAAAAGCTTCTGAATGATAAGAAGTATAATTAAAACATAATGCACATTATCATTTTGAGAGAGTACTAAGTTAAAGAACTCAGAAAATAATCTCTCATCGAACTGTGGCTCCAGTAAAACACACTGACTGCGTCTACATGGACATCAGTAAGCCGTCGGTTATGATCATATTGGGGATATGGTGTTTACATGAGCACAGAGAGATCGGGTTATTCATGTTCCCTGTTTACATGATAAATACTAGTAACCTGGCATTTCGATGCCTTTTCTCATCTAAACTATTCAGTATTTCTATCTCTCTATCATGACATAAAGAAGAAACTCCTCTCCAGAAGTGAGACGCCGCCGCCACCATCACTGCTAACCGATTAACTGCTACCAGCAGATGACTTACTTTCCTCTTCTTTGAAAAAAATGTTCTTATGTCCATGTTGTCTTTGGGAGAAAACATATTGATATTTGATTTTCGCTGTATTAACAATGTCCTGAACATTTGGTGTGTGTGCCTTACCTCCGCTACCGGCATCGCTTCATACAACAGATCTGAGCTGTCTAACTATGGCAACACTCCTTGAATATGCGCGCGCTATGTGAGAATCTGCCTTGGTGCAAAGTAGCAGTGAAAACATGGTACAGAGTTTCATTGATTTGGGCATTCTCTCAATAAGCAAGTGGAATGGATTTGATAGTGAACCACTGACACAGCGCTCTACAAAGTGCGGCGAGTGGATAGACCGATTCACGGACTTTCCACATGGTAAAAGTGGGGGGGTCTAAACTAATCATTTGAAAAAGTGGGGGGGACTTGTCCCACCCTCATACAATGGCTGCGACGCCCATGTAACTCACAAGGGGACAGGTAATAACCGGAAAAGCATGACATGGGACCTTTAAGTTACTAAAAAGTAACTATTACCTTACAGCAGGAGAAAAAAAAGATATCAGATTTTTGGTAACAAAAAAAAAATGGGGATTACTTACAGGATACAAACCGTTTTAAAATAGGGAACAATACAATGACAAAACACATGCACACAACACACACACTTCTACACTTGAGAGTCTCAAGTGCTACTTTCATTCAATAGAGTGGTGCAGTAACGAGTCCTGAAACCCGGAAGTGAGTTAGCATTTGACCACTACCGGTTCCCTCGTCTCAGAGTCAATGGGATTTCTCCATAGGATTTTGGAAAATAGCTTGAAATAAGGTCTGTGGTTGACACAAATGTACGTGTCTGAAAAATGTTGTTTGTTAACAAGTGGCTGAATAGGACTACAGAAGTTGTCGAGGACGTTGTACGTCATTACACCGAACACGTAAACACTCCCGTCAAGTTTTTTCCCCTTGTTCTGCTTGAAACAAGTACCTGCGCTCTTGCAAACTGTTAAAACAAAAGCATTAACTTGTACAATTTTGAATCTGTATTTTTGAATATCGATCTTAAGTTGGCGTTACGTTGAAGCAGCGACCCTGCTGTAGTTCGTTTATAGCATAACGTGAGCATTTTGCTTCTGGCGATTACATTTATGATTCGAAAATTATAAAAGTAGGGTAGACATGTGGATATTATCCGGCTGAACAAAACGTTCATTTATGAAACAGGTTCGTTTTCCACAGACCTTATTTCGCTATTTTCTAAAATCCTATGGAGAAATCTCATTGCTTTTTTGTCGAGGGAAGCCATCAGCTTATTTCCGCGTAAATACGTCATCCCTGCACCACTCTATTGTGTTCTTTTTCTACCTGTGCTTTTATTAAAAGGGACAGTGTTGAAAGGGGGAGACAGAGGGCATGATACACAGCAAAGGGTCCCAGATTCAAACCCCGGTCCTCTACACAGGGGCCAGGCATTAGCATATTGGCCACCAGCTCGACAGCGGCCTAAATTAAATAAAAAAACGCGTTTGTAAACTATAGTTTTCAGTAAGCATACCTTACAATATAATCTGGAATCCTTAGGCCTATATTTGCTGTGGTTTCCTTCTTTCTGACAATAGGTTTATACCTACTTTGAATACTCTTAATCCATATACAGTAGGGGTGTAACGGTATCCGTATTCGTCCCGTACCGTCACGGTTCGGACGTCACGGTTCGGCACATGCAGTCACACGGCGAATACGCCTTTTTTTACGAGTGGGAAAAAAGTCTGTCACTCAGGGCAGTATTACACTATATATAATCCAGGGGGCGGTATTGCGCCTAAAAGCCAGCCGCCCGTAAATAACAAATGAAGAACAAGAACAAAACACAACAAAACGAACACAATACATGAAGAAGAAAAGTTAGCTATGACGAGTTCACACAACACACAGGAGCTAGAAGACCCACCTGCTTCTTTTAAATCAGCTGTGTGGGAGCATTTCGGGTTCCCTGTGGACTACAACAATGATGGGGTGCGAGTTGTGGATCGGACGAGGACGGTGTGTCGGCGTTGTTCGACAGCGGTGCGGTATGCTAGTGGTAACACGTCAAACATGCTCAATCACATCCGAGTCAGTCTCAGTCCCCAGCGAGAGGGTTTCCTCGACGGCAGGTGACATAGTTACCGCCAACAGATCTGCCCTCACTGCTGACAACGTAGGAAAAAAATAGAGTAAAGCTTGAGTACCTTTATTTAGGCATAATGGCCTCACACACTCACAAGTTAATTACACATGTTAGACATTGCTCCTAAAGGTACAGATTTTATTTTTGTTTTATATTATTGTATTTATTTTATATTTTGACATCAGGAGATGTTATACAGTTCTGTATTGCCTTTTATTGATTGTGATTGAAACACTTTCTTATTATTTATTTTAATATTTTCAAGACATTCTTTTTAGTTGTACAGCTTATTTAACCTTTTTGTTTGACATCAGCCAATATAAATAATATGGCCATCTGAGTGTGTGTGTTACTGTTTGTGGTTTGTTTTTAACTGTGTAATACAGTTAATGATTCCAAATGTTAGAGTTCCTTATTTTCATACCAAAACTTGCACGACTGTTAAAAATAAATAACAGCAAAAAAAATTATGCATTTGTGACTTTTCTTTGCTTTTCCTTGTTGTACCGAAACCGTACCGAACCGTGACCCCCAAACCGAGGTACGAACCGAACCGTGACTTCTGTGAACCGTTACACCCCTAATATACAGTAGTGAGAGCATATCCTGTTCCTGGTTGAAAAAGCCCATTTTAATTCAGCTTTTTAAGTTCTTATTATTACATTGCCAACAAAATGTGCACTTCATTGAATTGCACATTTCTTACACTTTTTCTACTTTTGCACAAGAGTGAGCTCATGTACAGTTTTGCCCCGTATCATTTTATCAGTCTTGCAGTCCTGCGTCTTTAAGTCGGGCAATACACAGCCTCCGCTGCTCCCAACATATTTAATTAAAGGTGAAATTAGCTATTAGGCCAGCATTGTGCAGCTCCAATGAAGAGATGCCTGGCTGTGCTGCTCCAGGGAAAACAGGCAATGATGAGGTGGACAATCATCTGGAAAAAGTGACGTGTTTGTGCATGTGTTCACCTTTGACATTTACCCTGTGCTGGCATTTCAAGTAATCATTTTTCCTAAAAAAAAAAGATAATACATACGTTGAACTGCTCACCTCATGTTACTTTGTGAATGGCCTGATCCAGCACATGTCCCACTCGCTGCTCTGATTCTTCTCGTGATTCAGACATCTGCTGCTGCTTCAAGGTAAAAGAATGGGAATTGACTGGTGTCATCAAGGTGTCTCACAGCAGTTAGATCCAACCTGAAGCTGTACACTGAAATGAGAGTTGTTTGAAGAAACAGAGCTCAGCTTTCTTCTATGTGAATTAACAAATAGATTATTTTAAATGCATGGAAGACCAAAACATCCCTACCACTATAAATATTTAAATGAGATAAGATTAACTTTATTGATCCCAAATTGGGAAAATGTTGTGTCGCAGTAGCATGTAAACAAGACATTACACATAATGTGAAAATAATGAGAAAATAAATAAACATAAAGCAAAAACTTTTTTAAATAGAAAAAGTAAAGTACACAGTTTGAATTTAATTAATTAATTGGAGTACATACTGTACAAAGCATGTCAACAAGTACAAAGTTTGTTAAAGCTGTTTATACAATGCCATGCTGCACCAACAATGACTACGAGCTTTCACCAAAAAGCAAAGAGCTTTTTAAGTGGCTGCTGATACTACATTTAAGGGGTCACATATATTAAACAATTCATATTATCCACCCTAAATGTTTAAGTAAGTTACATTTAACTAACTTCAAAAATGTGCACTATTGCCCGGCTCACTTACTGGGGGCTTGATACAAACCCTTGCACAGTAGTTATTCTCCTGAGATCCCAAGAGGTTTCCCAGTTAGCACCTCAGCTCCAAATACATTGAAGCGATATACTCTCGGCCATACTTGCCAACCCTCCCGATTTTTGCGGGAGACTCCCGATTGCATTGCCCTCTCCCGGTTTCTTCCTGGGGTCACATTTCTCCCAATTTCTGACAAAATCCGATTTACTCACGTCACGACTGTTTCCATTCGGACTTTAATACAGCTACACCATTGTTTGGTTTCTATGGAGCCCCTCAAGGTTCATGGAGAAGAACAAAAAAGTATCTTGTGCGCACAATATACTTTCTCGTTCGCACGAAATACAATTTTGTGCGCACAAGATAGTATTTTGTGCGAACGAGAAAGTATTTTGTTAGTTTCTCGAGAAAGTTACAGTGACAGAGACAACCGTTTCATTGCAGACTGTTATGTTTATGTGGATAAATGGCAGTGCATACATTATTTGAGATACATTTCAAACTCTGACTTCATTTAGGGACATTTTGACCAGGGGTTTAGAGCTATTTGTTTAAGCACCGGATTCGCAAAACAGAAGAGTCTGTAAACCAGTCTGCTTTGATCTATGAATTCCTGTCCGTGACTCTCACAGTATCTGCTGCCCACAGCTGTTTTATAGAAGGAAATCCTCCTTCACTTTGTGAAATCTCGGCGGCACCAGTGGCCTGTACTATGAAGCAGGATTTGCTATTTACTATTCATTCATGAAGTATGACTCTGTGCTGTCAGCACGCTTCTCCATGTTTGTGATTGGTCAAATGTAGCTAACCCCTTCCCTTTCACGTGAATGCGCTCTCAGCCGGACAGAGAAACCCTGGTTGATTTACTGAATTGATAACCAGCTTCGTATTTGTTACCAATTTGTGTTGTGATTTGTTGTGCATGGCTGAAAGCTAATAACAAACCAGGTTAAAGTTCAATGGCGGGTATAAATAACCCACGCCTCCAATAGGAGAGTTTGTTGAATGAAATGCAACTGTATCGGATGCTTCGTGATTCCTCCGCAACACTTATATTTATTTGGATGCTAACAGCAATGAACGTTAAAGGTAGGTAATTTTGGAGGGACCAGCTCGAGTGCGCTAGAATTTGAAAATAGCCCCTCCTCCAACACACACGAACGCGCACATGACCAATGAGGGCACGAGATAAGTTTGTGCACAGATGGAAGGCTGACAGGCAGGTAGGCCATCCAGTTACTTTAGCCGGGCCGGCTAAAATGATTGTTCGTGCTTTGTACAGTACTACGGCATCCACAGATGAATTTTTGTTATGGATTTTTTGTTAAAGCACTTAATATATTCATTGCTATCGGGATGTTAAGAGCATTCCATGAAATATAACAAAAAGTGTATCTCGAGACGGTTTCTCAAACTTACCTATCCCACCTTTAAGCTTACTCTGCTAACAGTCTGGCCCTGTCGAAGGTGGCAGAATAAGGTGATTTAATAAAAGTGAGGTCTTGTATCTTTGGGGCTACAAAGTTGGCAATGTTAACGCTGGTTTGTACAGAAACATTATCCAAACATTTCTGCCTCTTTCTCATCTAGCCCCCACAATAAAGGTTCGTGGGATATGGAGGGTGGCATCTGTAAATAGATAATCATCTCCCTTGGCAAAATACACGTACAAACTCACGTGCATCCACACATACACGGCAGGATTTTGTGTGCCTCCACACATACACACTCTTCAAACAGGTTCTCTCTCTCCTGGATTAGTAAATAGCAGAATAACGGAGTAGGCAGGAGCTTTGCAATGCAACTGGCGGCAGCAGCACTACAGACATACACAACTAAATAATGAAGCCCCATTTATTATTACTGCACATGGAACACGCTGAGAGCTGTTTGAAGTGCTCTGGCGCACCCTTCATCTCCTCTATCCCCGTCTGTCTCTCGCTTTAATTCTGTCCTTCTCATTCCTTCCGTCTCCATCTCTTAGTCATGCTCTGTTGTCTGCCTTGTTATCTCTCCCTCCTTTTTGTTTCCCCTTCTTTTGGATGAGCTTATCCTTGTTTACAACAGCCTGTTTTTGAAAGAAGTGTACATGCCTATAAACTGCCTAAACACACATGTCCTGAGATAAGATTATTCCGTCCAGCCATGAAGGAAAATTAGGCCAGTGCAGCAGGAAAAGAAACAAATTCAACAGAGCCTGATCGGAATCATTAGGTCAGAATAAAAATGTATTCAATAAAAGAAAAATCGTATGGAAACTCAGACATGTTAGCTGAAACTCAGACATGTTAGCTGAAACTCATACTCGACCTGCAAACTCCAGAGGGGAGGAAAAAAGTGACAGCATTTGAAGATACAATTAGCAGGTTGCATACCCAAATATAGCCTTTTGGAATGTTTCCAAATATTAGGTAAAAATAAATATAACATCTTGCTATGATACATATACTTAAATATTGTTATTGGATTCAAATCATTAAAGCATATTATATATATTATTTTATGCACTGTCTTAATATATCAGCAGGTAAAGCGAAACTAATTGTTATCTATTTATACAACTGATACGACTTCCGGTTATGGCGTCGAGCTGAACAGCAATATGCCGAGAATACAGACTAACCCATCTTTTATTTTACTTTTGTTATACCTGTGTTTATATACACTCCTGAACAAAATCATAAGACGGGGGGAAAAATTACAAGAATTCTCATTTTACACTGGTGGATCGTAACTGAGTTGTTAGTTGAGATTCAAAATCCAAAAAGAAGAAACAGGAGCAAGTGACCAAAAATAGAGATAAGGCCATTTATTGGAAACTGCATTTATACTCAAAAGTTGTGTGTATTTATTTTGTTTTCAACATTTGTCTGCTTGATCTGCTTCTGCGGTCACAATAGATTTTTGAGTGAAATTCTAGTTGTAATTTTTGGGTAAATTCGTCTGATTTTGAAAAGATATACCAACAATTATTGCAGAAATGCCTAAAATGTTATTGTATTCTTTGGGTAAATGTTCTTGACATTCTCTTAAGGCGAGACACCCCAGGTGAATAGGGTAATTTTTTTAACTTAAAGGTATCAGCTAGAAATTTCTCCAGTTAATGTCTTACAATAAGGCAATTGTCTTTTGTATTACAAGTATTCTGAAATAGCATGTTTAAATATGCAAATTAGCCATTATCTCATTAAATATGCACATATTTTAACACATTTCAGGAATCGAAATCTGAACTTTGGATAAAGCCAGGTTCCAAATTCTTGTTTCATTTTGTAGTCATATTAGTATCTAAGGCTTTTACAGAAGGGATATTGGATATCTCTTTTTATCACTCAATAAATCAGAAAATACTGTCAACAGCCCTAAAATATCCATTTTCGCCATGTTTTTAGGTATACAATGTTGTATAATTCAGGCTATGAATGATATATGAACAAACCCTTCTGTAAAAGCCTTCACTATATTGATAGGAATATAACTGGAAGGTTTGGTGTCTCTACGTGCTTCTGAAGTTGAAATTTCGAACTCAGAGTAGGAGAAAAAACTCATTTTGAGAAAACGACCTTTAAAGATTGCAGTGAGGCGCTAGCTAAACCCTCCTGTTCTCTGGATGACAGCTTGCGCATCGACGCACTCCGTGAAGGTGTTTCATGTTCGGGGTCATTTGTTTTTTGTATAACCTTGCTTCGTGCAAGAGACAATTGTTGTCGTCTTCTCTGTGAACGTTTTTTTCGCCGTTCTTTTGCGATTTTGAGATTTCAATTTCTAGCGGAAAGCTAAACAGGAAGTGTTTTAGCACACCACGTGACGCATCTGAACGAATCACGTTGTCAGAAATTGACACCAGCCAATGAGATTTCGTTTCTTGGTTTAAGACCCCTTTGTGCTTTCACGATTGGTTGCTGATACAAAGGAAATGACCATATTTGGATCCGATGAGATTGTGCAGGAGAGACACAGCTTTCCAACGATATCTCTGTTGACATGGTGCACACAGCGGTCGCGGTACTTTATGTTACGTTAGAATGCTAACTTTTGGGGAATTTAGGAGAAATCTACAGACGCAAATAGACAAACTATAGTAAAATAAAACACTTAAATGTGTATTTTGTACGTTTTCCTTCCAAAAGCCTGAAAGAAAACATGTTATGGAATCAAAATAGCACAAAATCTCAAAATTGACCAGTACTTGAAAAACGATGTTTTTGCCTGCCGTGTCTCGCCTTAAAAGACTGGTCATCTAACTTCAAGGTGCATTTAATACATCCATGGCTTCAGCCCAGTGTATACAAACACCGTTACCGAATCAAACTCAATGCACTTTCGCTCCCAAATAGTTTACCCCACCCACTTGTTGAAAGCTGATTGGTGGAGCCGGCGAAGAGGAGTAGTTTGAATTTCAGTTGGGTGTTGATGTGCTGAATGTTCCGTTACAGCGTTTTAGAAAACATTGAATCGGTGGAAATTGTTAAACGAGTAAGTCTACAGTTACTTTATTGTGTAAAAAAAAAAATCTAAGTTTATTAAAGAGGTGTTAATGTAAAATATAGGCCTACGTACTATTAAAGCGGTTTGCAGTTGAAACAGCAATGTTATGATAGTTGTTTTTAAAGGTTAGCTCATGGTAAGCTCCATGTGTGACTCACATACACTTCGCAAACACAAAGGGGGAATATAAATATTTTTTAACACTTCCGTGGCATGTACTACGAAGCAGGATTTGCGGTTAGCGAGGTAACTTCAGGGTTAACTCTGAGTTTTCGGTCCTACGACCAGGGCCACCTTAATGCACGGGCTGACCTGGGCTGAAGCCCAGGGGCCTACGGAGATCGGGGGCCTATCATGAGCCAATAAAGAAAAAAAATTACACAAACACACACACACACACACACTCGTGAACTTCCCCCAGACCAGTAATCCAAACGCAAATATCTTCCCTCCATACTATTTTGATCATTTGCTCCGCTAATCAATCAGATCGATGGATTCCAGAGATTTTTCTCAAAAATGATGACTCAGTAACAGTCAGTGGGCACCACTTAACAGCCAATCAGAATGAGAATATGTTTCACATGTGACTTATTCAAATTGTGAGTGATTGAGTGACAGATGAAGGTTGTTTAGGAGAAAATGTCGGAGAAGAAAAAGTTTGAGAGTGGTGCTCGGAAAAGGAAATTGTTGAGGGAAAAGTAGTTTCGAGACAAGCAGCTATTACAAAACATGTCGAAGCCTACAGGTTATTTTAAACCTGTAGGCCAGGATGAGGAGGAAGGACAGATGAGTTCTGTACCGAGCGGCAGCGGTGCCGGCCGCGGGGCCTCTGAGCCAAGTAGGCCGTCTGGTTCTGATAGCGATGGAGTAGCTGGAGTAGCGGGAGAGGAAAAACAGACAGGAGGAACATTATCCGTTGGAGGAGATGGGAAGACGACGAGGACTTGCTACGTGGAGGGGAGCCAACGGCAACCGAACAGATACATGAGGGAGGCCCGATACGTCACTCATCTGGAGGAGAGGACCAAGCGCAGGTAGAGTGGAGAAGTGCGATCACAGAGCCTGCCGAGGCTATAAATGACTTTGATTTGTTGTTTAAATAGGGGGCCTACAAAAATCAGCCCCAGGGCCTGGTGGCAGGTTAAGGCGGGCTTGCCTACGGCGCTGTATCACTTCTTACCGGGGTAGATCTCCATGGTAACTTATGCTGAACACCTAACCTGTTCCAGAGCAGGTTATGTTCCAGATAAGAGATCAACTCAGTGAAAGCACTGCCTGCTGACCAATCAGAGCTCTGTGTGCGGAGTTTAAAGCTATCAAGTCATATTACAGGACAAAGGAAATACAGTTTAACCTGTTAAGCACTGAGCCTGTTTTTCAGGTCTCAGGCTCGAAAATGACATTCCCAGAACAAATGACCATAACTACACTTCTAAAAGGGGAAAATTAATCATCTTTTTTCTCAAAGTAATGATAAACCTGTGAGTTGGATGTAGAAAAGTCAGAATCAATATAAATGCTTTCTATTTTAAAGAGAATTCAGATTGAACATATTAAAAAACAGTAAATTATAATGTCCGTCCAAAAATAATTTTTTACTTACAGTGAAAACTACCCTTGGATGATGGTAAGGTAGACTAAAAGCTTTAGGAATCCAAAGTACAACATATAAGTACCCTGTATCAAGATTGATGCAAAACAAGTGACATTTTACCTTTTTAAAGAGGTATAGCAAAATAAACTCCACCTCTGAGGTGATTTGGGTGGAACTGGCCGTTTTTACCGTTTCTCTGGAACCCATTGGTCGATTTTTGTGATTGACATCTTTTTTAAACCGTTAGAGCCAATAAAATCGAAGGGGAATTTCCACATATGCGCACACAGTTTTGCATGAGAGCGAACCTATCTCTCGCTCTGACATCTGGAAACGGAAAAGCAGGTTTATTGCTTATGGATGATCAGAAATCATTTAAAAGGGACACAGACACATTGGATTAACCAATGGATTAACTTCAGCAGCGTTTTTATCGTTTTAATTGAAGACCACTTTTGACCACACAACGACAAAGGTAAGCCATTTTGCCGTTTTTAGCTAGCGCCATATGTTTTGATGTCTGTTCTTGTTAATATCTTCGTGAGTTCTTATCATGGAGTGATAATGTATGTACACATCGATTCTGTGTCATCTCACGATGCGAATCGATGGGTTGGACGTGCAGCTACAATAAGTAATAAGGGTGTTATGAGTGAGTTTCTGTGCAGTAATGCGTTAGAGGCTCAGCGCTAGCTTTGTGGGTTTTAAAAAAAATAAAAAGGATCAGTTAGCTGAGTTTCTTCCCGTTACATGGATATAAAACATTAATTTATTGAATATTAAGATGCCCTCAGACACTGTTTCCTGCAGATGACACGTTTTTCCCCCCGGTATCGGGGGGGGGGGGGGGGGGCAGTGTAGAACAGGTTAAACTGCTGTATGCAGGAAAAAGATCCGGCAAAAATCACCGACTGTGTGAACATGAAAATTAATAGAATATCACTTCCCATCTTCAGAGCACTCTGACTATTATTACATTAGCGTTAAGAAAGCTTACTTATGTTACTGGATCAAAGTAAAATTATGTACATTTTTTACCAGCTGTTCTTCCTGCACCTTGCAGGAAGAACAGCTGGCAACTATGTTTCTTTTATCCTAGATAAAGTGTTTAAGTCATGAATGTTTAAAGTTTAACTTCTTCATATTTGTCTAACATTATAGGTTACAATTTATTCATGAAGTATGACTCTGCGCTGTCAGTACGCTTGTCCCTGTTTGTCATTGGTCAAATGTTGCTAACCCTGCCCCTGTCACGTGAACACACTCTCAAATGCGGGATATCGGTATCAGCCTTTTTTTTAATCAAATTGCAGATAAAACTTTGGCTCTGATGCGGCCGTTTCTCTGGCTGCACTCCGTGTACATGAGCAATGTCCCGCCCACAGCGCTATCTGATAAGCTATTACTGAAGTGTCAATCAACACTGAAGATTTTCTGGGCGGGAGCCAGCCAGAGAGGCGGGCCCTTCTCAGATTACAGGCAGATGCGAAAGAACGCAGACACAGACTGAAGCAAGCAGCAGCGCTGAGCGTCAGAGCCATACATGTGTTTCGAAGGTAAATCAGTTGAAAACCGAAGTTCAATAAACATCGCCACGAGGGGGCAAAAGGGGGCATTGCCCCCTCAGTTGTCTTATTTGCCCCCTCACCTTGAGCATCATTCATCCATCAAAAAGTACAATAAATGTCACAATTATTAAATAACTTTAAATTATTATTTTCCCCAACACTATGTTTAGATCAGATATGTGGGCCGGCAGTCAAGCACCGTGTAGACAAGCCTCAACCCCAAGTGAGCTTGTAGTCTTAATGTTAGCGTGTGTGCTTAGCTGTAAACACAGTCGGATGGGTGACCAAAATGTCCCCGTTTTCCAGGCAAAGTCCCCGTTTTCGGTGGCCGGTACCCGGTTGAAACTCCAGAAAATGTTCCCATTTTTTAATGTGCGTTAAAAAACAGAGCAAGGTGAAAAAAAATGTTACATGTCAGTAAAAACAGAGTAACAGTGTTGTGCCTTTTTGTAGAGTTAGCATATTTCTTCTTCGACTACTTCTTCTTCTACCTCTACTTCTACTTCTTCTTCTATGTACCTGCCCGCGAGATATTGGACAAAAGAAACTCGGCTAGTAGTGTCAACTAAATCCATAGTATTACAACAAAAGTACTTTAAACGAGGTAAATTACGAATGTATGTTCTCAATCGCCAAGTATGGGATTGAATATTACATTAGTTTAGATTAGATGTATTGTCCCCAGGGGGAAATTCATTTGCACAGCTCTGTTGTGGTAATCTGTATTATATAAACCGTATTGGTACAATGAGCAACATCTAGTGGCGGATTGTGGAACATTGATTTTATTTTTCTCATGGCAGTTTGACTCAAGAGACAAGCCAGGGGACTTTACTTTTAATCTGTGTCTGTCCATTTGGTGTATATATTAGTCACTTTCTTATGAAATGCCAGGTTTTAGGCCTTGGTCTGAACATTCAATCCTGGAAATAAAAAATCAACCAGATACATATTTCTAGATAGATAGTAAGTAATATCTGTATAGGAAGACGAGTTAAGGGATAGAGGAGAAAAGGTTACGGTATAATTACAGAGCCAATTTATAAATGGAGGAAATCAATGTTAGTCTGTTAACCAAAGTGCAGCCATCTAATAATGTACTATCTCTTATTAAAGATCAGAGGAAAAGAACAGAATGAGAGCGGTAAAGTTGTCTGGGGATGCAAAATGGATGTAAGAGAAGGATGAAAGGAATATGAAAAGGTTAGAAAAGTGTCAAAAGAACTATAATTTCACGGGTAGAGGAATGTGATAATTTGGTTAGGGATATTGCCAAATATCTGGCACAAACTACTAGAAACCTGCAGGTCCGCTGCAACTCTTACTACTTTTAAATCCAGGCTGAAGTTTTTGCCGCTGCTTTTAATTGAACTATTCACATCTTACACTGCACTGTAACTTTTATTCATGTATCTGCAGTGGCGAGCCGTGACTTTTATACCTAGGCCCTCTGACCCCCACCCCTTCCCTCGAAGAAAAAAAAAAAAAAGAGTTATTACATCACAGCGTATACTTAAGCGGAATATCAAAACAACGGCCCAGGGTGTAAAACGCATCAATGACAGCGACCCGGGTGGAACTTGTCATAAAGTCCGCGATAATAAAACCCACCCATTTAGAGGGAAGATATGATTGGTTAATTGTACTGTCATTTGACAATACTCTCTCGTTGAGTTACTATAGCGGTCCCTCTGTGAATTTACAGCAGGACCACCAATCAGCTCCTATCTTCACAGTAACTCGCAGAGACGGCTAAAGGAGCTTCTTTCCTTTAACCCTTCACATTCAAACAGAAATTGAATAGGCAGATTCGAAGGATTTATTTCTTTGGAAATGTTATTTTAAATACAATTAAATCAAGTTATTTTGGTAAAACTAAAGAAAAAAATATATATATGTTTTATGTTTTTAAATATTTGTTGTCGAATATCTTAGGACCTCAGAGAGGGCCTTGACGGCTCGCCACTGTGTACCTGTGTTTTAATGTCTTTCATTTTTGTGAAGCACTTTGAATTGCCTTGTGTTGAATACTGCTATATAAATAATCTTGCCTTGCCTTCAAACTGTTGTCTGCAGAAAAATCATAAATCGTAAATCTCAAAGTTATAGTGGAGTGCTGGCAAGGTATCTATAAATCATTTACTTATCAAGATCAGACTTTTTAAGTCTCTGTGGACACCCCAAAAGATGGAATTAATACAGAAGAAAAGGGTGAAAATAAAAGGACAAACTTAAAAGTGTTAAGGAAGCCCTGTTCGGCCCTTACTGCCCGCTTCATGTCTTTGAGCCAAGCAGGAATGTGATGATGGTGAGCAAAAGCCAAAATAATGATTTATACGTGTCCTCGCTGACCCCGCACTGTCACGCAGACTATTCCTCAAAGAAGCTGCCACAGTCAATCTGCTTCCTCTGCCATCCTCTTCACGCTAGGCTTGGCCGGGCGATGCTGTGCGTCGGGCCGGGCCTCCACTTCATACACAAAAACAATCAACGCTCAACGTGTTGCTGTCACAGCAGAGCTACCTCCACAAACAGCCTGTGTACAAGACGAATACAAGACGAGCAGACTTATGGTGTGTGACAGTGTGTGAACTATTTGTGCTATTTCTGTGAGAAGTTTGTGTTATAAATCCTGCAAGTTAAAATGTTGTTTGTAGCCACTTCTATAACAGATTATATTTTACTATATTCAGTTTATGCTGAGAATTAAGCAAAATGGTGGCCCTGAAGAGCTCTATTAATTTAGAAAACACATTTCACCAATTTCAAGTGCAAATAAAGAAAACACACAGAATAAGGAAGTGTGCTGCAAGAAGTGTTACGGTTTGGGAAAGGTAGGACCCAAAAGCAGACTACAAAAAAAAGGTAAGTTGGTCTAGAAAACGAGCATTATTGTAAAAGCTGATGGCAAAAACACAAAGGAAGCACAAGGAAGATATAATACAAAAAGCTGACGATGACTGACATGGAGAGTGACGGGAAAAACAAACAATGAACCGACACCGAACACAGGAAGAGACAAGACTAACTACAGGGAGGAGTAATCACGAGACGAGAAACAGCCGGGCAGGGAAGGAGAAACATAAGGGCAACAGGTGAACACAATCAGACAATTAGACACACCAGGGAAACTAACGACAGGGAGGAAAACACAGGGAGAAGGACCAGACAAGAAACAAGGAGGAAAACATGACAGGGAGAACAGAAAAGCAAAATAACCCCCCCCCCCCTCAAGGGACGGATTCCAGACGTCCCTACACAAAGTCAAACATCTCCAATAGGGTGGGTGGAGGGGGTCCGGAGTGCGGGTCTGGATCGACAGCCCAGGAAAGGCACAGTTCATTGAGGGGCTCTCGGGCAGACGGCCCGGGAGCAAGGCAGAGTCCATGGTGGGGGTCTCAGGCGGACGGCCCGGGGGCAAGGCAGAGTCCATGGAGGGGGTCTCGGGCGGACTGCCCGGGGGCAAGGCAGAGTCCATGGAGGGGGTCTCGGGCGGACAGCCCGGGGGCAAGGCAGAGTTTGAGGAGGGGGTCTCGGGCGGTCGGCCTGGGGGCAAGGCAGAGTTTGAGGAGGAGGGCGGAGACAAGACCCTGGACGGAACATGGGCCGGCGTCAGTGGGACCCCCGACGGAGCAAGGGCTGGTGTCGGCAGGACCCTCGGTGTAGCACGTGTCGGCGGGACCCCCAACAGGACAGGATCTGGTGTTGGCAGGAAATCCGGCGGAGCAGGTGTCGGCAGAAACCCCAACAGGACAGGATCAGGTGTTGGCGGGAAATCCGGTGGAACCCCCAACGAAACGAACTACAGGGAGGGGTAATCACTAAACGAGAAACAGCCGGGCAGGGAAGGAGAAACACAAGGGCAACAGGTGAACACAATCAGACAATTAGACACACCAGGGAAACTAACGACAGGGAAGAAAACACAGGAAGAAGGACCAGACAAGAAACAAAGAGGAAAACATGACAGGGAGAACAGAAAAGCAAAATAACCCCACAACAAAACTCAAACCCTGACAAGAAGCTCACCGGACGATGGCAACTATTTCAAAAGGACACCTTTATCTTTAGGATTTTATCGATACCAGTATTTTTTTCAATTCTCCTATCTTTCCTATTCTTATATGTCGCTACGGAGTATAGATTATTTATAAAAGGTATGAAGGTGTAATACTTAAGTTAGTATTAATCCATATTGTGGTTATGACCAATCAGGTACCGGTACCAATTTAGTAGGTTCTCAGTACCCATCCCTACCTAAAAGTGATGCATACAATTGAAATGAACCTACTTTGACAAAAACATTT
Source organism: Harpagifer antarcticus (assembly GCA_902827135.1). Classification (NCBI taxonomy): domain Eukaryota; kingdom Metazoa; phylum Chordata; class Actinopteri; order Perciformes; family Harpagiferidae; genus Harpagifer; species Harpagifer antarcticus. The sequence continues at coordinate 194,428 of CADEHL010001125.1, forward strand.
TATGAGCTTGCCAATTCCAATTTATTAAAACGTACACAAGGAGTTGTGAAACAGGCTAATGTTACGTTTGCTGGCTAAAAACATAATAGTTACTTTCAGCTGCAAAGGCATTGATGGTTTCAGGCATGTTTCTGTAAAGACATGCTAAAAGGTTGGACTATGGTCCAAAAAACAAGCATATTACATTTAATTGATGAATTGATTCTAGGTATCTTCTTAAATAATTTCTAAACAATTTGACATAAGGTAACTGTTTGCAATTTTGTAATGAACTACAGTACTTACTTTGTTAAAAAAAAATTGTCCAAGGAATGTCGTTCACGATCCATTCTAATTGTTCTTATCAAAGATATACATATGTTCAGGTTTTGCATACTCATTTTAATCAATTCATTGGACATAGTGATCATAAATGACCAGCAAATGTGTTTTTAATATGCCATTGAAACCAAGAAAAAAACTATTATACATTTTGTAAAGTGGGGTTGATGAATGGAATGAGGTGGTTGAGCATGGATTGAAAACTGTATAAAAAGCATGAATTTATTGCAATTATTTTTATTCCTTTAGGTTGTAAACAGTCTGCGTGTGTTTTTAAAATGTACGATTCATCTTTTATTTTCCTCGCAGTCTGCCAGACATTAATTACTGTGATCTGTTGTGTGCCTTACTCTGTCAGTTTCTGTCTTCTCCCTCTCCATCTGCCGTCCTCTCAGCTTAAGCACTTTTCCTCCTCAGCTAAAGGTCACTGTTAATCACTGGTTAATATAAAAGGGATATTTTTCGCATACGAGCCCTGTTGTACTCTGTTTCCAATTAGCTCCTTCTTAAAAATACAGCTTATTGGCATGGCTGGAGGAAAACTGCATCCTCTTTACATAAACCTATTTCCTTTCCCTCTCTTGCATTACTCCCATTTACTACCAGTAGAGGCAGCAGATACAAATACCTCATTTTGAGGGAGCAGCCCCAGTGCTCGTGGCTACTCTCACTGAAACTCATTTGATATACTGGAAACAAGACAGTGGAGGCTGGTACTCAATCAAAGCCACTAAAAACAAGTCAAAAGGCTATCCGTCATCCTCTCCAAGTATGGATTAACTGCACCCAGTAGAAAATATCTCCACCATGAGGTCATTTATAGTACATTGTCTAACACTGGGTTTAAGCTCTATTCTCTATCTTTACAGAGCACACATATCAGTCTGAGGTCAGGTCCATGAATGCAACACAAGGTGATGATACCTCAGGGTTTTATGAAATCACTGGCTCTACGATTCCTCACTTGTCAACTTCGAAGCGAGATTCAATTTTAATGGCTTTTCAAACTCTCTTTCTGAAAGTTACAGTTTAGAAGATCTTCTTGTGTTACCCCAGAAGAGCCCCATATTCTTGCAGCGCCTGAGGTGTCACATGAGGAAAAAAAGAGTCCCAAACCCCTCCACCAGTCATTTGAATTAACAACCCCGTTTTAATTAAACATTGATTGTCTGCTAATTAGCCCCTGATCGCTCCCAGATGTGAGTAGAAATGGGTACTCGGAGTGACAGACGGGGGGGCACGATGAAAGATCTGCGGCACAACCAAATTGTGTTGCGGATCCCCCTAGGGCTGAATGTTTTGTGATTATTTTTTAGATTATAAATGATTCTTTCGCGTCACATTCCTCCTAATCGACGTCACTTTGACAGCTCCTGGATGACGGACGCATGGAACATTTAGATAAAATGTGCGTTCTTATCAAATTTAGGCAATTTTCAGCCATGGCAAAGGAATAAATACATTTTTTGGAAAGTGTGAGTTGCTGGCTGGTTAATGAAAGCGAGTGTTGATGATGACGGAGCTGGCTTTTTGGGGGAAGAAATCTGTCCCTAGTGAAGTTCTGTTAGATTTCTCACCATTAGATCCTCATCAAGTCAACGCCAACTCACATTCTGAATCTCATATGAGCTGATTCATTGTCATGTGTTGTGTAAATATATGAGCACTCACTCTCCACCAATCAAAAGATTATTAGTTGTTCCCAGTCTGCCATAAAGTCAGCTACTTTTAATACGGTACACAAAGATGCACAAAGCATACGCTGACTTAATTACAGAGTCTCTGTAGAATGGAGTGCACTAACCCTAACCATGGCATTAAGCTGCAACTGGAAAGAAAAAGAGTCATCATCGCTGTGCATTCATTCCATTTGATATCTATTTGCATGGTTGAAACTGCACAATACCTGTATTCAATATTGTTGACAACATGCTAAAAGCCATGGTGATTACCAGCAAGTGTTAAATTAATTATATTGTGCCCATGCAAATGGCAGCACATCAAATAAAGTCAGTAAATAAATGCACAACCCTCACAAAGGCCCAAACCATGAATAATGAATACTGTCATCTGCCTTTCAATTAATTATATATATATTATACTGGTTGTTTAGCCCCTCATGCTATAATCATGTGTATTTTCTCCATTCCTGTTCATGTGTCCTCTCGCAATTATCACTGGCCCCGTGTATCTCGTAATCGATATAATCGGCCTGCTCTCGTCTATCCCACATGCTCTACTGACATCCAACATCTAGTTTCAGGTGGCCTGTGGAACTGCCAGTCAGCTGTTCCTAAGGCGGACTTCATCTCTGGCTACGCTTCCCCGCAGTCTCTGGATTTCCTTGCTCTCACTGAGACGTGGATTACTCCATTCAACACATCCACCCCAGCTGCTCTCTCCACAGCATATTCCTTCTCCCACACACCCAGACCCACTGGCAGAGGAGGTGGCACTGGTCTCCTGCTCTCTCCCAAATGGAGCTTTTCCCTCTTCAAGCTACCTAACTTCACTCCTTCCACCTTTGAATTCCATGCCGTCACAGTAACCCATCCTATACAATTAACCATTGTTGTTTTCTACCGTCCACCAGGCGCCTTGGGGGACTTCTTGGAGGAATTAGATAATCTCCTCTCACACATCCCTGAAACTGGCCCTCCCGCTGTACTTCTCGGAGACTTCAACCTCCAGACAGGGAAGATAGACAAACTAACATCTCTGTTAACCGCCTTTGTTTTCTCACTGTCTCCATCCCCACCAACTCATAAAGCTGGCAATGTCCTTGATCTCATATTCTCAAGGAACTGCACTACTTCTAACCTCTCTGTAAACCCGCTCCACACATCCGATCACTTCTTCCTTTCATTCTCTCTACCCCTTTCCAAACATAACGAACTAATCTCTTCTGATCCTGCACCTGTCCGCCGTAACCTTTGTTCCCTCTCCCCCTCTACCTTTGCCTCATCGGTGCTCTCAGCCCTCCCTTCCTCTGACTCGTTCCAACTCCTACCTCCAAACTCTGCTGCAGAAACTCTCCTCTCTACTCTCTCATCCTCTCTGGACTCTCTCTGTCCTCTCACATCTCGGCAGGCTTGTCAGTCCCCTCCTGCTCCCTGGCTAAATGACGCACTGCGTGCTAATAGAACCGTCCTTCGGGCAGCAGAGCGGAAACGGTGGAAATCCAAACACCATGACGACCTCCTAACCTATCAGGCTCTCCTCTCCTCTTTCTCTGCTTCCATCTCTCAGGCAAAAAGCACTTTCTTTCAAGATAAGATCCAATCTTCCTATTCCAATCCCAAAAAACTATTTTCCATCTTCTCCACCCTCTTGGACCCTCCTAAAGCCCCTTCCCCCTCTTCCCTTCTGTCAAGCAACTTTGTTAACCACTTTGAAAAAAAGGTTGATGATATTCGCTCTTCTTTTTCTGACTCACCTTTACTCACCACTGGGTCACCAGACCCTCCTTTTCCCCTCTCTCTCCAAGTGAGGTTCTTACCCTCATTACCTCTGCCCGCCCTACCACCTGTCCTCTGGACCCTATCCCTTCAAACCTCCTTCAGACTATCGCTCCTGATATTCTACCGTTTCTCACCCATTTCATCAACACTTCTCTAACTTCTAGTCACTTTCCAAACAGTCTCAAGGAGGCAAGAGTAAACCCTCTCCTAAAGAAACCCACTCTCAACCCGTCTGATGTTATAAACTACGGGCCTGTCTCTCTCCTCCCGTTCCTGTCTAAAACACTTGAACGCGCTGTCTTTAAACAACTCTCCTGTTATCTCCATCAGAACAACCTTCTGGATCCGCACCAGTCTGGTTTCAAGGCAGGTCCCTCCACAGAAACTGCCGTCCTTGCTTTCACTGAGGAACTGCACACTGCTAAAGCAGCCTCCCTCTCCTCTGTCATCATCCTGTTGGACCTGTCTGCTGCATTCGACACGGTGAATCATCAGATCCTCCTTCGCACTCTCCAAGAACTTGGAGTTTCAGGCTCTGCACTTTCCCTCATCACCTCATACCTCAAAGACCGCACCTACAGGGTTACCTGGAGAGGGTTGGTGTCCGACCCTTGTCAATTAACTACAGGGGTCCCTCAGGGCTCTGTTCTTGGTCCCCTCCTCTTCTCCTTGTACACAAACTTGCTCGGATCTGTCATTAGCCCGCATGGTTTTTCATACCACTGCTACGCTGACGACACCCAATTAATTCTGTCCTTTCCCCGCTCAGAGACCCAGGTCGTCGCACGCATCTCTGCTTGTCTAGCTGACATCTCTCAGTGGATGTCTGCTCATCACCTCAAGCTCAACCTTGACAAGACTGAACTGCTTTTCCTTCCGGGAAAAGATTGTCCCACTCTTGACCTAACAATCAACATCGGCACCTCTGTTGTTTCCCCGACTCAGACTGCAAGGAATCTGGGTGTGATCCTAGATAACAAACTGTCCTTCACTGCAAACATAGCTGCTACAACCCGCTGCTGCAGATACACGCTTTACAACATCAGGAGGATACGTCCCCAGCTGACCCAGAAAGCGACACAGGTTCTGGTCCAGGCTCTCGTCATCTCACGCCTTGACTACTGCAACTCCCTCCTGGCTGGTCTACCTGCATGTGCCATCCGACCTCTGCAGCTCATCCAGAATGCAGCGGCTCGTCTGGTCTTCAACCTTCCTAAATTCTCCCACACCACGCCGCTCCTCCTCTCCCTTCACTGGCTTCCGGTAACTGCTAGAATCCACTTCAAGACAATGGTACTTGCGTAGCATGCTGTGAATGGATCTGGCCCTTCCTACATCCAGGACATGGTTAAACCGTACACCCCAGCACCTGCACTCCACTCTGCATCAACCAAACGGCTCGCTGCACCCTCGCTGCGAAGGGGACCCAAGTTCCCATCTCAAAAACACGTGGGTTTGCTATCCTGGCTCCAAAATGGTGGAATGAGCTCCCCATTGACATCAGGACAGCAGATAGCTTACACACCTTCCGGCGCAGACTGAAAACTCATCTCTTTCGACTCCACTTCGAGTAATAGAACTATTAACAAAGCACTTATATACTAATAAAGGACTGGCTTACCTAAAGCCAGTTGAGTAGCACTTGAAATGTTTTTGCTCTATGAAACCTGATGTACTTATATGATTCTGTTTTCTTCAAGATTGTATTGTGTTGGTCGAATGCACTTATTGTGTCTATTATTAAGTCGCTTTGGATAAAAGCGTCAGCTAAATGCAATGTAATGTAATGTAATGTTATATGTGCCTTGAATCAACCATGTGCCTGTGTTTGTTTGTGTATGATTCTTCTTTTGTGTGTTTGTGTGTTCCTTCATGTCTTCTACACAGAAGGGGCCTGCAGCATCAACTGCCAAGATCAATAATTATGTATTATCATGACAACCACCCATGGATCAGCCCTTTCTTGCTTTCTCTGTCTTTTACTATCTTTGTGTCACACAGGCTCTCACTGTGGTCCTATGTTTAGAGTCTGCCAAGTCTGTCATGTTTTTAAGCTTGTTTTGTCTATCTGTCAGAAGGATTTTCAAAAAAACTGGTGTTATTGTCAATAAACTTGGTGGAAATGTGTAGCATAGGCAGGGACGCGGGAAGGAGCTGCTCCGACCCTCGGTCCTGACGGACTCCAACTTGTGTTTATTAATCAAACAAATAAATAAACACAAGGATAATTATGTGTTATTGTTGAATAAATGGAGAATTGCACAGGGGAAAATAACGTAGATCTATGCCACAATTTTAGATGCGGATTTTGTTAAACTAATACGTTTGCGTTGTGGAACAACACTATACATTGACAGGGAAGGGGGTAGCAATAAAGATAACACCATTAAACAGTTACACAACGTAACAGAAATAATATCGATAGCAGCGTCCCTAGCAACAAGTAACAAGTAGTTAATAATAATTAAAGACATTAAGAAAAAGGCATTTTAAACAGTCATTAAAAAGCAACACAATCTACCTGCATTGCATTACTCTAAACGTGTAATAACGTGCTTTAACCAGTAGGTGGTTTGGGTTACAAAGCTGTCAAGTTTACAGTGTTAACTAAATAAAATATACTGCTGTTTCTGGTTTAGTTTACGATGGATATATTTAGTTATTGTTTTGATATTTGTAACACAAAAGCGATGGAAAAAAACCACAGCAACACAGAAAAGATGGTCTTAACATGACCCAGCGGTCTAGTAGTTAATAAAAAACAATAATATCAAAACAAAATAATACTAACTTTATTGGGAAATTCAAATTGAACGGTAAAAGAATAGTTTCCGGTCTATTCTGAGCCCGATCTCTGTAGCTAAATAAAAATAAAGAACTACTACAGATGTGTAATATATTTAATGCAGCCGAACCATTTATTACAATGCATTCATGTGATGACTTTCAAAGAGTAAAGCAAGCACTGCTGAATAAAGTATGATTTTATCTTTTACGAAACGTTTTTTTTAAATATGGAATGCAGTTGGAGGTCAACCAATCACAGAGCTTGAGAACTAATCACGGGGTTTGTCAAACGGAGCACATGGTGTAGTCCTAAACGATAGCTGGGGATTCTGGGTAGTGTAGTGTCTTCTGCCATCCAAATATTTGTTTCTCCGAATCGAAGGGGAAAAATACAAAGGCATTGCACACAATTTAAACCAATCAATGTTGTGTAATTAACAAGGATAATCTGGTGTTTTTTAGTCGATGAGTAGTGCAGATATCACTGTAAAATCAATCGACAGTAAGGGGAATACTTACTTCCGGGTTATTATCTCCGTTATCCAATGAGAATGGACGCTCACATTGCCTTTAAGGGCAGCCGACACAAACGAATGCCGTGCTTCCATGAGCGTCAAATCCCGCCGCAGATGGGAATACATTGCAATCAGTTGAAAGCTATTTGCGTCCCTTTATGAAGCTGAAGGAGCCTTGGATCGTCACAACTGCACGCCACGGGACCCTGACCAAACGTCGCTCCTGGACGACTATGGAGTGAGAGTGTGTTGTTCTATTCAGTTTTTCAGGCAGTGAATAATAATCCTACTTCAACTTCGACTGCATGGCCACACAGAGTCCAACATTATTGTTAAGTTTGCCAATGTCTCGACCATCATCCGCCTGAACACTGACAGTGACAAAACCGCATACATAGAGGAGGCCAGAACCCTGAAATCCATCCAGCCAGTACAACAACCTCCATCCCAACATCATCAAAACCAAGGAGCTGATGGTTGAGGACAGGAAGCAGCAGAAAGAGGGACACGCCCCCTTCACCATCACCTGGACTACAGTGGAGGGAGACCGCAGCTTCATGACTTTTGAACTCCTGAGCTTAAAGTTTTATGTTACACACATCAGTTTATTCCACATATTGACATATTCATATATTATTAAAGGTCCCCTTTTATACTGTTGTTCATCAAAATGTTATGGGTCTCAGATATATATTCAAAACATGTCCCTGAAGTGTTTGGCTTGAAATACCAAACAGATCATGCATTGCAGCATCCCATAAACCCCTCTGTTTCAGCCCTGTTTCAAAAGTGCTGATTCTCTGTCTGTTACTTTAGATGAAAATAAGGAGCCCCTCCCCATGCCCCTCTGAGAGACATTTGGTTAGAAAAACCATAATGGTGCTCTAGGAGGAGATTCAGGTGATAAGGTGGGGAGGGTGTTACCTTGGTTGGTTATTGGCTAATAGTTAACATGCCAAAAAAACGTTATGACATCATAAAGTGGCCAAAATCTGATCAGCTCATTTTCAGACAGGTTTTTATATAAATGCATCAGAACAAAAAGAGAGCAAATCTTTTTTCCTGACACTTTCAGAATGTCTTTACACAGAGGGGACACATGTTTATCTATACAATACATGAAAAAGTGGATTTTGCACAATAGGTGACCTTTAAAGTAGACAGTATGTATTCTACTGTACAGCATTTTATTGGAAATGTGGTTATATCTTAGTCCTTGGTTTTATGTACTCTTGTCTCTTGCACTATTTTATTTCTTTATTTCTATTAATGTGTTAAGTATACTTTGTTACATTATTGGAGAAGCCTGCGACTTAAGATATTCATTGCCAAAATTGCACTGTAGCTATAATGGATATGATGTATGATATGATAATGCTCAGTCTCTACTTGTTTTAAAAAATATATATATAATAAGTGAAGCCTATTACAATCGCATGTAGGTTAACATCCAACACCACTGCAAAAAGGCCTTCAATCTGATATAAAATCGATACCTACACAGCCTAATAATAGTGCTTTTCTCTCTTGCACATGTCCCACATTGTTGTGAAAATCACCATCCTGCATCAGAACAATAATCTGGTGATTCCCTTCAGTTTGACCTTTTTTACCAAAAATGTGATCACTTCGTATTGGCTCAGCGCTTGTGATTCTGGTTTTGGTGTGAACAGAGAGACAAAGAGGTAGGAGACAGAGACAGAGAGAAGGGGAGAAAGGAAAAATCAGCAGAGAGCCAGGCACTCAAAGTGGGGAATCACATCACAAACTTGTATTGATCCGTGTTCTTTACACAGTGTTTGGTGAGAAAAGATAGAGTAGAGAGTTAATGAGTGTTTGAGAGGGTGGAGGAGACACGATAGACGAGTAGCAAGTGTGTGTGTATCAGTGTATAAGAGCGTACGACAATTGATGATAACTCTACTGAATTTCAGTTGAACAAAGTGAATTCCAACTGAATAAGTGGAATTGATCTGCTCACATTTACCGCATGAGAATACAGTGTACTTTATATAAATCAAGATTTTAATATCTTTAATGCCTCTTGCAGACTGCTAATAAAAAAACATTGCAAACCAATAGAGCTATATCTTTTTTTCCTTCTCTCAGACATGTACGTGTGTCTCTCTGACACTTACATATACCATAGAGTCCCATCTCGGTGGGTTCATTTCTTCCTGGGATCAGCGGTGATTACGGGCCCAGTGGTGCGAGGCGCTGCATTGAGATGGCCAACGGAAAGATCGATTTCTGTTTTTACCGACTTAATTCAATGCAGGCTATTTAAACTGGCGGAGCAGGGAGAAATTAGATTGTATTTGCTGGGTATGGATTTTTGCCTCATGAAAGCAGCAAGAGCAAAAGAGGAGGCTGGGTTGGTGGGGGAGACTTTACAAGGCACAACTCCCATTTGGGTGCTTCAAACACGTACCCGGGTAATCAGAAGGAATTACCTTCCATCGATTATTCAATATTTTCCCAGATCGTTTTTTTTTTTCATCTTTACTAGAGGTTTTATCAGGTTACAATACTGATACTCACTAACTGAGAGGAAGGGTGGTGGCAGGGAAGCAAAGGCTCGGTAATGTATAAGCACCCGTCACTTTTACCACACAAATGCACACACATACACCACTGTCAAGTATTAAAGACAGGAAATGAGTTGCCTACATTATTGTCCTAGTGAAGGGTGAAGTGGGTGTGTTCTAACATATCAGAACAATTAATCAACCAATGGTGACCTTTTATTAAAATCAGATGTTGGCCTTTCAATTGTCAATGTCCAGTTTAATGTTAGATTAATGGTTTGTTAATCAGGTGTCAGTCTGTAAAACCTCCAACTAATCCTTATTGTTTCTTAAAAGACCCCAGACTACTGCCAAGGCCAATGTTACATTGACATGCTCCTCAGATGGTCCCAGGATAGGAAATCGTTTTTTTAAGTTGTATGGTAAAAATAACATGGACGCATCCGCTGATCACTTCAGTGATAAACCACTCCATCCAGTCCGGTCATGTTCCATCGCCATTAAAAGCTGCTGTCATCAAACCACTCCTCAAAAACCCACTTTAGACCCTGAAGTCCTTGCCAATTACAGATCCATCTCCAACCTGCCATTCCTATCCAAGGTACTGGAGAAAAATTACCTTTCGGATCCAGGAACATCTAAAACTGAATAAAGTCTTTGAAAAATTCCAGTCTGCTTTCCGCCAGGGCCACAGTACAGACACTGTTTAAGTCAGGGTGACCAACGACCTGCTGATGACAGCTGACACCGGATCTCCATCTCTCCTCATCCTACTAGATCTAACTGCAGCATTTGATACCGTCGACCATGACATTCTACTCCATCATCTTCGTCTACAATTGGACTCTCTGACTCTGCCCTAAACTGGTTCACCTCTTATCTCACCGGGAGGACTGAGCACGTCACTTTGGGGGCGGCAAAATAAAAAACACACTCTGACCTGCGATGTCCCCCAAGGATTAGTCCTCGGCCCCACCCTTTTCACCATATACATGGTCATGTCATCAGCTGGCATGGAATATCGTTCCATTGCTATGCTGATGACACACAGCTCTACATCAGAGCAAACCCAACCAGCTCTGCCATCATCCACAATAACCACATGCCTGGAGGAGATAAAGGTGTGGATGAAGCACAACTTCCTTCAGTTAAACAGCTCAAAGGCTGAAGCCATTCTTATTGGCACTCCACATCAGGTCCGTTCATCCGCCATCACCAGCATCACCTTCTCCAGTCAGACCATTCCACTCTCATCAACAGTTACCAATCTGGGAGTTCAAATGGATCCTCACCTGAACTTTGAGGCCCACATCAAACAAATATGCAAGACCTCCTTCTACCACCTGAGAAATATTGCGAAACTCCGCCCCACACTCAGTCTGCCAGATGCTGAAAAACTTGTCCACACCTTTGTCTCCTCCAGGCTGGACTACTGTAACGCACTTCTCTTTGGGATTCCTAGCAAGAACATCCAGAAGCTGCAATACATCCAAAACAGCGCTGCTAGGACCCTGATGACAGTACGGAAGTACGAGCACATCACACCCATCCTCAAATCACTGTACTGGCTCCCGGTCTCACTAAGGATTGACTACAAAATCACCCTCTTCACTCATCAGTGCATATATGGAAATACTCCCTCCTACCTCAAGGAACTGCTCCCTCCTACATCAAGGAACTGCTCACCCCACAAACCTCCACGAGGAACCTACGTTCAGTAAAGGCAAACCTCCTCATCCCACCAAGGACAAAACTTAAAACCATGGGAGACCGAGCCTTCTGCTCCGCTGCTCCGAGACTGTGGAATGCCCTCCCAAACCAGCTGAGGACACCACAGACTGTGAATGCTTTCAAAAAAGGCCTAAAAACGCATCTTTTTAGAATAACCTTTAACTAGATTTTTAAAACCCCCACATTATGCCATGCCGGCATAAATGTCACTGCTTTTATTCTGTTGTTTTAATTGATTTTATTGTTTTGTTTTTAATTTTGTATCACTTTGAGTTTTGTTTACTCAAATGAAAAGTGCGCTTATAAATACAATTTATTATTATTATATCTCAGGTGATCGATTTGCATTCTTTCTAGGAGGTAAACAACTTTAGGTTTAAAGCTTTCTATAAGGGATTGACTTTGTATAGATCCTGGAATTAAAAGAACAGATGTTGCATCTAAATCAGGCAAGTGTAGCAAGCATTGCAGTTTCCGGAGAACACACTTTTTCTGGGGAATTAATGAGACCTGCACATGTTTGGATTCTTACAGAACTCTGAATCCATCTGGAGGAAGTATATATATTGTACACTTACAGTATCCCTGACACGATTCACTGTATGTATGTTCTTATTACAGACTTATTAGGTTCAAACACCAGACAATACTTTACCATATGCATAACTCCTTGCTCCAAAGCCATTTCCACAGCCGATCGCGTAATGACCTAGGTCACTCTTCCTATCACTGCTCTTTCTATGCTGATTATACACTGGCAGCCTTGGTTCTAATAGCTCTAAGCATACAGTGCAGTCATTCGTATTCATACTAGATGAGTTTCTCCACAGGCCTTCAGAAGAGGCTGCAGGGAGACAGAGGAGTGATGCCTACTTAACCTTACATAACAGTCCCTGACCTGACCTGCTGGGGAGGGGGGGGAACAACTGTGCATGCATGCAGCAGGCATCTATGTGTGTGTGTGTGCGATTGTACAGTCAGTGTTATTCATCTCGCAATGCTTTCGAATAGCAGCAACCACACCTTGGATATAGTATACTGCTGATGGTGTATTATACTTTGATAGATTATCTGACCTACACAGGTCTAAAGGTGAATGCATATTGGAACTCAATACTGTAAGAGCGTTCTCAACCTTGTCTTTTTAAATAATTGTATCATCAGTTTAGCCCCTGATCATGCCCTGCAGCAAATATCTTAAAAAATCATTCAATTATATTTTAAATATTGCAAACAAAACTAGCAATTTACACCTGTCAAAACCTTCATGTGATCGCATAGATAGCCACGCAAGTCTAGGAAAAAGTCTATCTTACCCACAGCTACACCTCTATATTTAGATTATTGGTGAAATATTAAAACACTTTCAAATGTTAACCACTGAAGAGAAACAGTTAGTTACTAGGTGACAGAGACTGGCAGCTTTACAGTATGTGGATCTACCAAAAATAAGGATTGCTATAAGTAACTGTATTACTTTGTCAATGCAAATGTTGCTCCTATATGTATTTAATATGTATTTATAATCCATGTCAACTGCTTTGGCAACAACAACCCTGTGTTCATGCCAATAAAGCAAATTTAATTGAGCGTCACGCGTAGTGGAGGAGGGTGAAGCCAAACGCAGGAGACAGGAACATATAACAGAAAATATTTTTGTGGCTTGGCCCAGACACGGCCAATGGGATTTCTCCATAGGATTTTGGAAAATAGCTCGAAATAAGGTCTGTGGTTGACACAAATGTACGAGACAGATCATGTTTTGTTCTACGAAATTAAATACATCAGCAGTGGATCATGACAATGAGAAAGATAGAAGAAATAAAAGAAGAGAGGCTGTCTCAACAACCTGAATAAAAATACACATCTTGTATACCTAATACTCAGTGGCAGCTGGTGCATTTTTCTCCAGGGGGGGCACTACCAACATTTAAGCAAACATATACACAAACTCAAAAAATATGTCATATTACAGCGCAGGGCCAGCTCAAAGGCACACAGCACTTGATACAGTAAATGATTTTAGTGCCTGTTTTTGTCAACCTCCTTATTATGCTTACAGATCCCTATCCTGTAGCCTTTATTAGGCGACATGTGTTTACATTCCTAAACATGACTAGTCGCATAGCGGGCCCGGCGCCACGAGGGGGCAAAGGGGTCATTGCCCCCTCAGTTGTATTCTTTGCCCCCTCACTTTGAGCATCAATCATCCATCAAAAAGTACAATAAATGTCACAATTATTAAAGGTCCCATGTCATGCTTTTCCGGTTATTACCCGTCCCCTTGTGTGTTATGAAGGTTTTTATGCATGTAAACGGTCTGCAGAGTCACAAACCCTCAAAGTACACCCTGTAGCGAATAAAACTCTAATACAGAAAAGACCTCCCCAAAACGCCTCGTTGGAGATTTCTCATTTACTTCCTGGGTATCGCTACGTAGGGATAGCCAGTAGCCACGCCCAGAGCTATGGCCGCACCCTCTGCCAGCATTTCACGAAACAAAGCTTCCCAAACCTTTCAGCATTCATGCCGGATATGTACAGCGTAGGGCACTGAAGAACGATGCTGTTCCTACTTTGTTTGGACCAGCGGGAGATTTCCCGATGGCCTGGCCTGTTAAGTGGCCAGCAGGCCTGAGGATTTTTTTTTATACGTATGTATTGTGAACGCAACGCTGCGCAAATGTGGGTCTGAATCTGCCTCACAGAGGGTGACTGGCTGTCTCCATGATGTGGCCTGCCAACATGGCCACTTTCATGAAGACTTTATGAAGAAGATCGCAGGAAATGACGACAGAACAGCTAAAAAATACACCTCACACCGTGTCAGATTTTGGTTCTTTTGGGGAGGTCGAGATAAATCATATTGTTTGGTGGATGCAGTTTGAAACAGAGTAGCAGCATGGAGGTCGGATCGTCACCAAAATAAATAAATAAGTGGTCCGAAAAAGTCTAATGACAAAAATAAATACACATAGCCTAACCTTCCTCAAGCAGTGTGTTTGTACCGGGGACAAGAGACATCCCCTTGATGAGAAACTGTAAGAAATGATCGGGGAATCCCTCCGGAGTGGAGTCATGGCGACTGGATCTGAATTATGTTTTTGTATTTGGTGGTTTGCATCCCAGCTGTCGATCAGCTGTGCGCAGCGTCTCTGCTGCAGCCTGTGCATCTCAACCCACCGACTCCGCAGCTACTCTATATCCACCAGTTAAAGGAAATACAACTAATGTGTTGTGTTATATTAGCTGTACAATTTACCACATATGGTGTTCTTACACTGAACAAAAATATAAATGCAACACTTTTGTTTTTGCTCCCATTTTTCATGAGATGAACTCAAAGATCTAAAACATTTTCTATATACACAAAATAACCATTTCTCTCAAATATTGTTCACAAATCTGAAAAAATCTGTGATTGTGAGCACTTCTCCTTTGCCGAGATAATCCATCCCACCTCACAGGTGTGGCATATCAAGATGCTGATTAGACAGCAAGATTATTGCACAGGTGTGCCTTAGGCTGGCCACAATAAAAGCCCACTCTAGATGTCGGAAGTTTTGAGGGAGCGTGCAATTGGCATGCTGACAGCAGGAATGTCCACCAGAGCTGTTGCCCGTGAATTGAATGTTCATTTCTCTACCATAAGCCGTCTCCAAAGGCGTTTCAGGGAATTTGGCAGTACATCCAACCGGCCTCACAACCGCAGACCACGTGTAACCACACCAGCCCAGGACCTCCACATCCAGCATGTTCACCTCCAAGATCGTCTGAGACCAGCCACTCGGACAGCTGCTGCAACAATCGGTTTGCATAACCAAAGAATTTCTGCACAAACTGTCAGAAACCGTCTCAGGGAAGCTCATCTGCATGCTCGTCGTCCTCATCGGGGTCTCGACCTGACTCCGGTTCGTTGTCGTAACTGACTTGAGTGGGCAAATGCTCACATTCGATGGCGTCTGGCACGTTGGAGAGGTGTTCTCTTCACGGATGAATCCCGGTTTTCACTGTTCAGGGCAGATGGCAGACAGCGTGTGTGGCGTCGTGTGGGTGAGCGGTTTTCTGAAGTCAATGTTGTGAATCGAGTGGCCCATGGTGGTGGTGGGGTTATGGTATGGGCAGGCGTATGTTATGGACGACGAACACAGGTGCAATTTATTGATGGCATTGTGAATGCACAGAGATACCGTGACGAGATCCTGAGGTCCATTGTTGTGCCATTCATCCACGACCATCACCTCATGTTGCAGCATGATAATGTACGGCCCCATGTTGCAAGGATCTGTACACAATTCCTGGAGGCTGAAAACATCCCAGTTCTTGCATGGCCAGCATACTCACCAGACATGTAGATGATCGGGATCGGCGTATACGACAGCGTGATCCAGTTCCTGCCAATATCCAGCAACTTGGCACAGCCATTGAAGAGGAGTGGACCAACATTCCACAGGCCACAATCAACAACCTGATCAACTCTATGCGAAGGAGATGTGTTGCACTGCATGAGGCAAATGGTGGTCACACCAGATACTGACTGTTTTTCGGACCCCCCCAGACCCCCCCAATAAAGCAAAACTGCACGTTTCAGAGTGGCCTTTTATTGTGGCCAGCCTAAGGCACACCTGTGCAATAATCATGCTGTCTATTCAGCATCTTGATATGCCACACCTGTGAGGTGGGATGGATTATCTCGGCAAAGGAGAAGTGCTCACTATCACAGATTTTTTCAGATTTGTGAACAATATTTGAGAGAAATGGTTATTTTGTGTATATAGAAAATGTTTTAGATCTTTGAGTTCATCTCATGAAAAAGATTACTTTTACAATCAAACAACGAAGGCTGACACACACACACACACACACACACACACACACACACTGTAAGCAATCACCTACAGGTTGGATGTTAACTGGAAAAAGCCCGGACTTGTCAAGGTCTTGTATTTTACACATGCTGTGTCCTTTGATAAAACAGCAAAAATCAATAAGAAGAAGGGCAGACATTCGGGTTGTGTTGAGGTAAAAACACTCGCCCATCACTACAGAAACGATAGTTCAACTCCTGACAGCACTGCCTGCATCTTGGGCCGGCGCTACGATAAATACAACTGGCAGGTTTTTTGGCAACAACTGGTGCTGTTACGGAAAATAAACACAAGATATGATATTAACCTTGGATTTCATTGCAACAACACAGTAACAACTTCTAATCACCAAGGAGGTGGTCATAAAATGTTAACACTAAAGGGGATTTATTCTGAGCTAAGGCAAGGCAAGGCAAGGCAAGGCAAGTTTATTTATAGAGCACTTTTCAACACAAGGCAATTCAAAGTGCTTTACAACAAATGAAAGACATTAAGAACATGGCATTTAAAATCAGTCATTAAAAAGAAAAGCTAATAAAATAAACATTAAAAGAAGAAATACATGGATAAACATTAAAAGAAAAAATACATGGATAAAAGTTACAGTGCAGTCTAAGATATGAATAATTCAATTAAAAGCATCGACAAAAAGAAAAGTCTTCAGCCTGGATTTAAAAGTAGTCAGAGTTGCAGCGGACCTGCAGGTTTCTGGGAGTTTGTTCCAGATATTTGGAGCATAATAACTGAACGCTGCTTTACCATGTTTAGTTCTGACTCTGGGGACAGAAAGCTGACCAGTCCCTGAAGACCTGAGAGATCTGGATGGTTCATAATTTAGCAGTAGATCAGAAATGTATTTTGGGCCTAAACCATTCAAAGCTTTATAAACCAGCAGCAGTATTTTGAAATCTATTCTTTGACACACAGGAAGCCAGTGTAAAGACTTCAGAACAGGAGTGATGTGATTCACTTTCTTAGTGTTAGTGAGGACTCGAGCAGCAGCGTTCTGAATCAGCTGCAGCTTCCGAATAGATTTTTTAGTGAGACCTGTGAAGACACCATTGCAGTAGTCGAGTCTACTGAAGATAAAAGCATGGACAAGTTTTTCCAAATCCTGCTGTGACATTAGTCTTTTAATCCTAGATATGTTCTTTAGGTGATAGTAGGCTGATTTAGTAACTGTTTTAATGTGGCTGTTGAAACTCAGGTCAGAGTCCATGACTACACCTAGATTTCTGGCTTTATCTGTTGTTTTGAACATTGCAGACTGAAGCTCAGCGCTAACTTTTATACGTTCTGCCTTGGCTCCAAAAACCATTACCTCAGTTTTATCTTTGTTTAATTGGAGAAAGTTCTGACCCATCCAGTCATTGATTTGTTCAATACACTTACTCAGTGTTTGAATTGGAGCATAGTCTCCTGTTGAAACTGTTACGTAAATTTGTGTGTCATCTGCATAGCTATGGTAACTTATTTTGTTGTTTTTCATTATCTGAGCCAGTGGTAGCATGTAGATGTTAAAGAGAAGAGGCCCCAAGATGGAGCCTTGAGGAACCCCACATGTCATATTTGTCAACTCAGATGTGTATTTACCAATAGAAACAAAGTTGTTTCTGTCCTTTAAGTAGGATTCAAACCAATTTAGGAAGTTTTCCGAAAGTCCCACCCAGTTTTCCAGTCGGTCTAGTAATATGCTGTGGTCAACAGTGTCAAACGCAGCACTGAGATCTAATAATACTAACACTGAAGTTCTGCCACTGTCTGTGTTTAAGTGGATGTCATTAAAGACCTTTACAAGAGCAGTCTCAGTACTGTGGTTTGGACGAAAGCCTGACTGGAACACATCGAAACAGTCATTTAAATGCAAAAAATTACTCAGCTGTTGAAAAACAACTCTTTCAATGATTTTACCTAGAAATGGCAGGTTTGATATGAGCCTGTAATTGTTCATTACTGAAGCATCTAGATTATTCTTTTTTAAGAGTGGTTTAATGACTGCAGTTTTCAGGGCCTGTGGAAAAATACCTGAGTGAAGAGATTTGTTTACTATATGAAGTAGATCTGAGGCCATGCAAGGCAAAACATCTTTAAAAAATCCCGTTGGAATAATATCAAGGCAGCAGGAGGAGGATTTCAGAAGTTGAATAATGTCCTCTAGGTTTTTATCATTAATCTGATGGAATTGTGTCATGGTGTTTGAATTGATGTTAAGTGGACACAGAGACAACACATTTGCTGTTCCTGATGCAGAGGCACTGACTGCTTGTCTTATTTTCTGAATTTTGTCAGTGAAGAAGGAGTCAAAATTATTGCACGCCCTGGTGGATAGAAATTCAGAGGCTACGGACACTGGGGGGTTAGTTAGTCTGTCGACGGTAGCAAACAAGGCACGTGCGTTGTTTTTGTTTTGGTAATGATGTCAGAGAAGAACGATTGTCGTGCGTTTTTCAATTCCAAATTATAAAGGCCAAGTCTCTCTTTATAGATTTCAAAGTGAACCTGGAGATTTGTTTTTCGCCACCTGCGTTCAGCTTTTCGACACTCTCTTTTTTCTGCTCTCACGGTCATGGCCTTTCTCCATGGAGGTATTTTCTTCCCAGTCACTTCCTTTACCTTAGTTGGAGCAATGGCATCTATAATATTTTTAATTTTTGAATTAAAATGATCTACTAGCTCATTTACTGAGATGTTAGCAGGGGCAAGTGTGGAAGAAAAATTCTGAGTAAACATTTCCCTAGTATTTTCAGTTAAATATCGCTTTGTGGTTACCTCTTTTTGAACATTTTTGTGAACAGAAATAGAGCTCTCAAAGAAAACACAGGAATGATCAGAGAGCGCAACATCAGTCACCACAACCTTCGAGATATTCAGACCCTTTGAGATAATTAAGTCCAGAGTGTGCCCCTTATTGTGCGTGGGCTCCGTCACATGCTGAGTCAGTCCATGGCTATCAAGAACACAAAACAGTTCTTTTGCCCCTCTGTCCTGAGGGTTGTCAACATGGATGTTAAAATCACCAACAATGACTAAACGGTCAAAGTCAATACACACTATAGACAGCAGTTCAGTAAAGTCATCATAAAAGCTTGCACAGTATTTGAGTGGTCTATAGATATTTAGGAACAGAGCTCGAGAGGAGCATTTCAGCTGAAGGGCCACATATTCAAAAGAAGCAAAGTTCCCATAAGATGTCTTCCTGCATTGAAGGGAATCATTGAACAGAATAGCAACTCCACCCCCTTTCTTATGCATTCTTTCCTGACTCATAAAACTAAAGTTGGGAGGGGTTGATTCGATAAGAACAGCTGCACTGTTATTTTGTTCAATCCAAGTTTCTGTTAAAAACATAAAATCGAGATTGTGCTCAGTGATAAAATCATTGATTAAAAATGTTTTTCCTGCCAAAGACCTGACATTTAATAAAGCTAGTTTAAGTTTGTTAAACACACTATCAGTCATGTTTTTTGTAACAAGCTGTGGCTGACATGGAATCACAGCTAAATGTGATAAACTCACACAAACGTTTGAGCGCTTCCTATATCTAAGATGATTCACCGCTCTTAATCTATTACTTATCAACACAGATATCGGCAAAGCTATAGGCAGGGCAGGGCCCTGGCATGTCCTGGAAAGAGTTGAGAGTGCCATACGCCCTTGAGCCTGGACCCAGCACACATCAGTAAGCATTTTGTACACACACATCCTTATCAGGCTTCGGAGACTGCAGATGCTTTCTAGAAGGGACGGGAGGTGGTTGACGTAGGCACGGTGATGGAGACGTGGGAGATGGTGCGGGGGTAGAAGACATGCTGCCAGGGGGGGGAGGTGGTTGACGTAGGCTCCGTGATGAAGACGGGGGAGATGGTGCCCGTCTCCGCGGTGATTTTGGTGGGCGTCGTTGAGGAGCGGGGGTAAAGGACATGCTGCCAGCCCTGCGTATCGCCTTTGTTTGGTTATTGAGATCCAGGAAGGAATCGGTGCCAACCCTCTGTATCGCCTTCATGTGTTCAAAGGCGTTGTCAGGGGGGGGGGGGGGTGACGGGCAGCGGAGAGTCCTCCATGTGTGTCATAGGTCTCCCATAATCAGAACATTCCTCAGGCGGGTGCAGTGATAATTCTTCAGGGTTTTCTGCGCGATGTGTTGTGTCTTTCTCCTGTTTTGATTCCTCTTGTTGCTTGTCCTTGGCAGAGGGAACAGATTGATGACGCAGGCAGTTGAAAATGTTAGAGATAAACAATTTCACTCCTGACTTGTTCAGGCAAACTCCATTTGCCTTGAAAAGATGTCTGCGATCCCAGAAAAAGTTAAAATTGTCAATAAAATGGACAAAATGGTCAGTACAGACAGTTGAAAGCCAGGTGTTCAGTGCAAACAATCTGCTGAATCTCTCCACTCCTCTTCTGACTGGCGGTAGAGGGCCACTGATGAACACCTCCGCATTTAGAGAGCTGACAGTTTCCAACAAACATTTAAAGTCTTCTTTCAGCACTTCTGACTCTTGTTTCACAACATCATTTGTTCCAATGTGTAGTACCACATTCTTCACATTCGGATGTTTTTCCCCAATATGCAGGATCTTCTCAGCCAAGTCAGAGACCATATCCTTGGGAAAACAGAGTACTTTGGTGTTGTTCTTATTACACAGACCTTTTACATCTCTTACAGCAGAGTCACCCACAATCAGAGTTTCAGGCCCAGTCGTTAGCTTTCCCTCTAGCCTTTTATTTTTGGAGCTATTGGTTCTTACTCTGCTGTGTGAAGAGGACAGGTTATCCAGGTCATCAGAAAGAGATCTCCGGTTCTCGGTCAGCGGAGCGTATCTGTTCTGGATTGGCACACTTGGTGGTTTAGGAGGATTGTTTGTAATTCTCCCTTTAGCAGCTCTCCACTGCGTTTTCCTGGTTGGGACAGGGGTTGAAGAGGCGCTCTTCCTGGGTGATAACAATGCAGGCCAGCCGGTCGCATCACAGATTTCAGAGCGCTGGGCTCTGCCTGTTATCCGTCCTCCAAAATCCCATGGAAATGATTTACTCTTCGGCTTTGCACCCAGAGAGTTCCAGGGAGGACTACCACTTGTAGATGTATTACCCAGTACACAGGCCCCCTGTTCCTTGGAATCCTTGTAGCTGCTAACTAGCTGTGAGTTAGCATACCCTTCTCCATTATTTTGCAACACTGGTAAAGTGGTGTCATTCCCACGACATAGTCCATTCACTTCCACGTTAACTTCCAACCGTTGCATTTTCATTTCCAACACAGCCATCTTCTGTATAAGTTTGTGGAAGTCATCTGTAGAGAACGGAGGCATTTTGCTACCAACTAGCATGCAGTAGCCTACCAGGCTTTAGCTGTTGCTAGGCCACGCTACTGTAAGACTGAGGTCGTCGTAAAAATGTTGAAATATGGCTGAAACCCTCCGTCAATTTACGAAGATGAACTGTCCCAGTGATAAGTTAATGTCCAGGAGCCGCTGCTCGAAGTTTTCAGAGAATAAGAATAGGAAAATCAGCATAAAAAGTAAGCAGAGGCAGGAGCAAGCAGTAAAGAACATCAACTTACTATCTCAGAAACCTAAGGGGTTTGTGTGTATTTTCCATTCCTGATGTACAGTATACCATCTCAAAATTACTGTTCAGGGTTATAGCAGCTTAATATAAAGCATTTCCAAAGAGTATGGTATTTGTTTCTCAAGTTCTTTTTTAAAACAAACAAAACAAATGGTGAATTATATGGGCAGATAATATTGCTGGCATTTTTTATATTTAAACATTTCACATCACGGAATCATTATCCATTGACTTCAAACCAAGAATCACTGGTGTAAACACAGTTGACCTTCTCTCATCTCAGCAGAGTCCTCCACTCTGTCCCGCTGTGCACCTGTCAAGTTCATCTGCTTTACATGGGATGAAAGGATGGAGTCGTATTGTCCCATCTTTTTTACAGCGATTGGACATCTGCCAGGAGCAGGCTGAGGAGGGGAATAGCCTTCGGTCCTAGCCGGGTTAGATTAAGTGAGTCATTTATAAAACATGTTGAGGTATTGGCCTGGAACAGTTTTTCTTTGGTAAAGTACTTTGATCCCGGATTTTAGTCTTAAAATACTATAAATGGAGTGAATTTATAAAGCCTTTTAGTCTTAGTGACCACTCTCAGCCTTTTGCAGTTTATTCACTCTGTTTATTCATACACTGGTTGCAAAATCTTCCAAAACAAGTGGCTAAGCTCATCAGAAGCGTTAAAAATATACATCTTGCCAAGATTCAACATCAGGAACTTTAAGTCTTTCATGTAACGTACAGCTAGGCAAGGCAAACAGAACTTTACCTCACAAGAATCCAACAAAGACTAAAGTGAAAAATACTTTATATTCTTCATTAGGTTGGAACTGAAGTAAAAAAGTAAAGTGAAACTTATTGTTGTCAGCCTCCCTGTTGAACGTTCAAAACTAAGCACTTTGGCAAGTTACAGTGTAACTTGTGAAACGTTTAATAAGCACCGTAACTTTCATGATATTAATTTCTCTGTCATGATCGGTTGTTTCCGTGATCGGTCGAATGTTGTGTCTTCCGGCTGCAAGGCATTGTAAGGCAGCATTTTCTCCTTTAATTTCCTAAAGGAAGGTCCAGTGTTTCCTAAACTAAAGGAGATTATAAAGGAAGTATTGAAGCTCCTTTCTTATCATCTAGACTAGAGAATTCAAACAGGTCTTATCATGACTGCCACTTGGGTACTTCCGGGTCATTTCACTCCGTTACGAAGGTTCCTAAGGCAAGGCAAGGCAAGGCAATGCAAGGCAATTTATTTATATAGCACAATTCATGCAGTAATGCAATTCAAAGTGCTTTACAGGATCAAACAGAAAACACAATACATTGAGAAGAAATACAAAACACACAAAATAATTAATTAAAAGAAAGAAAACCATGTTTAACGGTTCGAAAATTAGAATATTTAAATTTGAAAAGCCATATTAAAAATAAATGTTTTTAGACCTGATTTAAATTATTCTAAAGTGCTAGCCATTCTCAGATGTTCTGGGAGTTTGTTCCATGCATTAGGAGCATAGATGCAGAAGGCTGCTTTCCCACGCTTTGATCTCACAAATGGAACAGTGAGCTGGCCTGCGCCTGAAGACCAAAGGGGTCTGCTGGGTTCGTACCACTGAAGGAGGTCCTTGATATATTTGGGTCTTAGCCCGTTTAGTGCTTTATATGTGTGCATTAAAATCTTAAAATCAATTCTCTCACTAACTGGAAGCCAATGCAGCGATCTCAGCACTGGAGTGATGTGATCTGTTTTCTTTGTCCAGGTTAAGATTCTGGCAGCAGCATTTTGAATTAGTTGGAGTTTACGGAGTGATTTTTTTGTGAGGCCTGTGAAGATGCTGCTAAAAACAAATGCATGGACAAGTTTTTCAAGGTCTTGCTTGGACATAAGGTCTTTAATACACGAGATATTTTTTAGATGGTAGTAGGCTGATCTGTTGATTGCCCTGATGTGGCTTAAAATTGAGGTCAGAGTCTAAAATTATACCTAAGTTTCTTGCTTGACTTTTCGGTTTGAATAATAGTGATTCCAGGTGTGCAGTAGTGTTAATTTCGTTGACTAAAACCATGACGAAATATGTTCGTCAACGACCTTTTTTTCCATGACGAAAACGAGACGATGACGAAACGGCACCAACGGCAGTAATCAATAACTGCAACGAAATCATCATGCAATATCGTTGACGAAAAGTGACGAGACGAAAATGTCGTTTACTAAATAAAAACTATGCCAAAATCTCTCTTTACTTTCGTTGACGAAAAATGAGGAGACGAAATATTATCAAAGATAACGTTACATCTCTGATATCAGTTTTTCTCCCAGCAGTTCAATTTCCGGTGCTGCGGCAGGGCAGCAGCTGTGTGTATCTGTGCTGCGGCGGTAGATTTGAATTACACCGGGCAGTGGCAGAATATGAACTGTCAGGAAGACTCGGGTCTAACTCATGGTCTAACTAACCTTATTTAACAGAAAATAAAATGGCAACAACAGGGCTTGGGAGCAGTGGTCGCACTCGCGTTAACCGAACACCCCCCGTCAGCGTGAGTGATTGATAAATTGTGCACTCGACGGATAATAATGGATTATGACAAAAATGTTACGATCCTGTCCGTCAAAATTACTGACAACGAAAAAGTCTAAAGCCACCACTGCTTGGGAGAAAGAAACAACGTGATATTTGGGCTCTTTTTTGCTACAATGAGGAGAAAAAAAGCGAATGCATTGTTTTATCAGAAGGGAAGCAATGTGGCCATAACACAGCTGGTAAAAACACCACAACCCTGACCAGATACTCTCTGCAAAGCTGCTTTCTAATCAACCTGTGTTTTTCATCAAATAAGGACAAGATATAATCTTATTGTGAAATACGTTTGACAAAAATGACAAATTATTGGTTTTGGCTAGACTACTTTGACTGAAATGTTCTATATAATCTGATGACTAAAAAAGACTCAACAGTTTTCATTGACAAAAAGTAGACTAAAATAATTAGTTTTCTTTGACTAAAATAAGACTAAAATGCTCAGACTTTTAGTCGACTAAATCTTGACTAAAATGTTTACTGTTTTAGTCGACTAAAATAAGACTAAAATGCTCAGACTTTTAGTCGACTAAAACTTGACTAAATAAAAATAGGATGAAGGTGACTAAATATGACTAAAACTAAAAAGAAAATTTAACACAGGACTAAGACTAAAACTAAATGAAAAAATAGCTGACGAAATTAACACTAGTGTGCAGAGACTTTAATTCTTTCTTCTTTGGTTCCAAAAACAATGACTTCGGTTTTTTTTGTGTTGAGCTGTAAGAAATTACGGCACATCCAGTCATGTATTTGTTTTAGACATGTGATCAATAAATCAGTAGGACCGTATTCATCTATGGAAAGTGATATGTAGATTTGGGTGTCATCCGCGTAATTATGATAAGAAATGTTGTTATTTCTAATTATTTGAGCAAGTGGCAGCATGTACAAATTGAATAGAAGGGGCCCGAGGATCAACCTCTGGGGAACTCCACAAATCATTTTGGTTCTGTCCGATGTACAACTACCAATTGAAACAAAATACTCTCGGTTTTCAACATAGGATGTAAACCATTTTAGGACAGTGCCAGACAGACCCACCCATTTCTCTAGTCTTTCTATTAAAATGTTGTGATCAACGGTGTCAAAAGCCGCACTGAGGTCTAATAGAACTAAAACTGTGGATTTCCCACAGTCGGTATTACAATGATTGTCATTTAAAATCTTTAATAAAACCATCTCTGTGCTATGACGAGACCTAAAACCAGATTGGAAGGTGTCTAAAATGTTATTGGAGGTCAAAAAACTGTTAAGTTGAAGATAGACAACCTTTTCAATTATTTTGCTTAAAAATGGTAAATTTGAAATTGGCCTGTAATTACTGATTGTCAGTGTATCGAGGGTGTTCTTTTTTAGCAGTGGCTTAATAACTGCAGTTTTCAAGCCCTTAGGGAAGTCACCTGAATGGAGCGACATGTTCACAATCTGCAGTACATCTGAGGCAATATAGCAATAGACATTTTTAAAGAAGTTTGTCGGAAGACTATCAAGACTACATGTAGTTGTTTTTAGATGGAATATAATGTCTTAAAGTGTTTTATGGCTGACTAACTCATTACATTTCTGAGTGGAGATTAGTTCAGGGGCTATTTCCATTCTGGGGTTAGTTAACCTATCAATAGTGGAAAATAATAAACGAGAGTTATTAATATTTTTGTTGATAAGATCAGAGAAAAATGATTGTCTAGCTTTCTTCAGTTCAAGACCATAGGTGAATAGTTTTTCTTTGTAAATATCATGATGTGTCTTGAGTTTTGTTTTCCGCCATCTGTGTTCAGCTTTCCGGCATTCTGTTTTTTGAAGTTTCACTGATGGCGAATTTCTCCATGGTGCTTTCTCTTTTCCAAAGATTTTTTTAACTTTCACGGGCGCAATGGCGTCAATGATATTCGTCAGTTTTGCGTTAAATGTATCCACTAGATTACTAACAGGGTTTGGTGTGAGAGCCGGCACGGCTAAAAAGGCTTGGATAAATTATGTACAGGTATTTTCATTTATATACCTTCTCAAAGTTACATCTGACCTAGTGTGGATCACATCAGTGACAGACATCTCAAAGGAGATACAGTAATGGTCAGAGAGAGCGACATCAGAAACAAACACTTTACAGATATCGAGACCTTTGGTCATAAGTAAATCCAGTGTATGGCCTTTAGAATGAGTGGGCCCTGAGACATGCTGAGTCAGACCAAAATTCTCCACATTATGGAGCAATTCTCTAGCATTTTTATCATTGGTGTTATCCACATGAATGTTAAAATCTCCAGCAATAATGAATGAGTTAAAATCAATACATATGACAGAAAGCAGCTGTGTGAACTCATCTAGAAAGTTTGCTGAGTATCGGGGGGGCCTGTATAATGTTATTAATAAAACATGTGATGAAGATTTCAGTATTATTGTAAGATATTCGAAAGTAGTGAATGTTCCAAACGATATTTGCTTGCAATTTAGAACATCCTTGTACAAGGAAGCCACTCCACCACCTTTCTTCTCAGCTCTGACCTCACTCATAAAGCTGTAATTAGGTGGTGCTGTTTCAAAAAGAACTGCAGCACTATTGTTTGTATCTAGCCAAGTTTCAGTAAGAAACATAAAATCTACTTGCTGTTCTATTATAAGATCATTGATTAAAAATGACTTACCCGCTAAGGACCTAACATTAAGTAAGGCCAAATTAATTGTATTCTCTCTATTTTTAGCTGAGGAAGCCACTGTATCACCATCAGTACAGGGAGCTTTGACTATTTGTACAACTGGACTGATCACTCTCGCACCACGACAGTTGTTATTACAGCAAGGGCGTGACCGCCGGTCAGTGATTCTGACCGGGATGTCGCTCGGCATTAAAGTGGGAGCTGAAATACGCACAGGTTGGGGTATAGTTGTAGGGTACCCACCAAGCCACAAGGGGGAGCTAGTGTGGTTTGTAGGGGAAACAGTGGCTTGAGATGAAACCGCCGGAAAGAGGGGTGTGTGAACGTGGAGCGCGAAAAGTCAGGGAGACGTCTGAACAGCGTGCTGCATGTTAGCCGCTAGCATGCCGCCACCCAGCCTGCTGGGGTGGATTCCATCAGTGCCGAAGAGTGCGGGTCGGTCCCAGAATAGATTAAAATTGTCAATAAAACCTAAATTGTGAGCTCTGCAGGCAGATTGGAGCCAAGTGTGGAGGCTGAGGATCCTACTGAACCGCCCTGCTCCGCGGGCCAGTGTTGGGATCGGACCTGAGATAAAAAACGACTTTTCACTGCCCCGTAAAAAAATAAAAAGTTTCTTAAAATCTTTTTTTGTCAGCTCCGACTGCTGGCGGGCTGTGTCATTTGTGTCATCCTAAGCGAAACTGACAATTCTAACTCAACCCAGGACTTAAATACAAGCTGAATTAAGAAAGGGATGAAGTGCTGGTGTACAGGAGGTCAGGTGGTTGCAGGGCTGATGGGGAACAGGTTAAACTAATAAGGACATGACAGACAAAGAAAACAGGTGGCAAAGACAGGAAATATAAGCAGACATGACACAGGGACAGTGTTTTTACAAAATAAATAAGATTGTGACAAGTTTAAGTGTATGTATTGTTGCTAGAGGCTGTGTGTGAGTGTGGTATAGTTGATTTGTGTGCTTTTGTTGTAATAAGAGACTTAAATTGTCATGGTAAAGTAATTCAATAGAATCAGAAGATTGTGAGTTGGTGCGGCCGTGCATGAGGCTGTGTGTGTTCTGTGATTACAGGGAATAAAAGAAAAGAGATAAATAATTTCCAGGGGAACTTCTGAAATGTTGCATTATAAAAAAACTAGATTAGGAACAAATGTATATGTTTTCTTCTTTGTTTCTTTTTCTCTCTTTCTCTTTCTGGACAGGCAAAAGTCAAATCAAGTAGGCGCAATTGAGGAAGTTGTGTCAAATGTCGCCATTTCAATACATCTATTCTATAATGTGACTTCAAAAAGGCGCATGTGTTCCCGT
This sequence comes from Harpagifer antarcticus, assembly GCA_902827135.1. Classification (NCBI taxonomy): domain Eukaryota; kingdom Metazoa; phylum Chordata; class Actinopteri; order Perciformes; family Harpagiferidae; genus Harpagifer; species Harpagifer antarcticus. Next base: position 222,739 of record CADEHL010001125.1, read on the forward strand.
TCTGAAACATACTCCACACAGTTATTGACCTCTGTGTTTTATAAAACTTACCTTGGTTCTCCTTTTCCAAGCGAGGGTCTTCCATGGGGGTATAATGTAATACCTTGTAATGCACCACCCATCCCCACAATTTGCATAACATTTTAGATTTGGAGGGTCAAAACTTTGTAGGTTAAAGCTGAGTTTCTGTATTGTACTCCCTTTTTCTTTGTCTGAAAAACGGGTATTCTAAAGATCTGGTTCTTCCTGTTGACAACAAATCCATAGTATGGAATAGAGTAGTATGGCAAACATTGGTAGAATCCTCAACAAATTCTCATCATCAGCAGATCCTCTCAGACTTTATCAAAAACACTTCCCTCAGAAAAAGGTGCCCCATGTTCAGCCATAGCTATCCTCTAAAGCAGTGGTTCTCAACTGGTCAGGCCTCGGGACCCACTTTTTACTTGATCAATACATCGCGACCCAACATTTTGAAGCACTCAAATCTATTCAACAAAAAATCGTGTTGTAATATATACGCTTTTCAGCATACAATATTAATAAAAGTAAATTACAGTACAGTGCATATATCCCTTATATCCCTTCACAGAACTAAAGTATGCTTTTAAAAAAGGTTTAATGAGATGATGGAATCAAAGCTGAACTATATAAAAAGGCACGCATGCTGAAAACCCAACCCCAGCAGGGGGTCTGGAGGGATTCTCCCCCAGGAGATTTTTAGAAATACTAACATAAACTATGCATTCTGCTACACTGAGAAGAAAATAAATAAATCTATTACTACCCGACATATTAATAATATTTTATGCCATTGTTTGTTTTTCACTTTGTTCTGACATCTTGCTGCGAGAAGAGTAAAGAGGAGATAGTCTGTGTGACTTACTTTAAATTGTGGGTAAGGGTAGATAGCTCCCATTGTTCTGTGACCTGTCAGTCATAAGACCGGGGGTCATATTTCATTATGTGTTCATTTCTATCTGAAGTTGTAACCATGGATGTATAAAGATGAGTTCTACCGAAAAATTATTCTCCGTGGGGACTTCCGGCAACAATCTTGATTCTGATTGGCCAGAAGACTCGAAAAAACATCAGCAAAGATATTTTATTGAGAAGATGATCACTATGTGACGGAAGTTTTCAAAACCGTTTATGGTCTAAGGTACTTCCAGTCCAACACCGACTGCATGCGTAGGGTTAGAAAATCGGGCCTTCAAAATAAAAGTTTGACTTTCTCACACATCCGCGACCCACTCGAAACGGGTCCGCGACCCACCTGTTGAGAACCACTGCTCTAATGATTTTCACATAAAGCGTGTGTGGTGTTTGCAGGCCTGTCCTCACGTAAAATACAATGGCTAAAAACCTTTCTTGATGTAATTTACAAAGAGTTGTGGGTGACTAGAGAGCAACAAGTGAGATGGAGCGATGATGCAAAGGGCTTGTGTGTAAAATAAGGTAAAGGAATTACTAGTTAACAGAGTTTATCTTTCTATCTTAGTATAATGCAGTGGTTCTGAAACTTTTTCTGTCAGGCCCCCCTTTGCAGATTTTTAAAAGGCTGCATATTTATCAAAAGGCCGCATAATCCCCGCATTTGTCCACACAAAGTTGAGGGGAAAAAAAGTTAACTCGTCTTGACATGAAGTGATGATGATGATGACGCGATGTCATCAGCTCGCGCATCACAGAAGGTAAACAACACCGTAGAGTGAACGTGTGGAACTCGCACGAGCAAGCCCGCCTTAACCTGCCATCAGGCCCTGGGGCTGATGGCTTTTGTAGGCCCCCTATTTAAACAACAAATCAAAGCCATGTATAGCCTCGGCAGGCTCTGTGATCACACACACACACACACATACACACACACACACACACACTGTTACGGTGTGTGTGGGAAGTAGGACCCAAATGCAGATTATAGTGACAAAATGACTCCTTTATTTCAAGGCTACATAATCACAAAGACATAACAGAACACTCACCGCAGACCAGGTCATGACACAAGACGAACCGACAAAGACAGACAGAAAAACCAGCACTTAAATACACACAAGACTAATCACACAAACAAGACACAGGTGAGGAGGGAGGAGAAAACACAGGGACACCAGGTGAACACAATCGGGTAAATTAGACACACCAGGGAAACTGACAGGGAATCACAGACAGATTACAACAGGCAGGAAACGGGGGGTGAACACTTTACAAAATAAAACAGGAAACTAAAGACAGAAACAGACAGACAAAACACAACACGGACAGATCGTGACAGAACCCCCCCCTCAAGGGACGGATCCCAGACGTCCCTAAACCCCAAAAACAAAAATCCCACACAGTCCAGCAGGGTGGGTGGAGGGGGTCCGGAGGAGGGACGTATCCCTAGGCCACCAGGGTGGGTGGAGGGGGTCCGGAGGACGGGACTAAGCTGACCGCCCAGGAGCCCAGTAGGGGAACAGGAAGGGATCTCGGGCGGACGGCCCGGGGGCAAGGCAGAGTCTAAGGTGGGGAACTCGGGCGGACGGCCCGGGGGCAAGGCAGAGTCCAAGGTGGGGGTCTCGGGCGGACGGCCCGGGGGCAAGGCAGAGTCCATGGTGGGGAACTCGGGCGGACGACCCGGGGGCAAGGCAGAGTCCAAGGTGGGGGTCTCGGGCGGACGGCCCGGGGGCAAGGCAGAGTCTAAGGTGGGAAACTCGGGCGGACGGCCCGGGGGCAAGGCAGAGTCCAAGGTGGGGGTCTCGGGCGGACGGCCCGGGGGCAAGGCAGAGTCCATGGTGGGGAACTCGGGCGGACGACCCGGGGGCAAGGCAGAGTCCATGGTGGGGCGAAGGCCACAGCGGGCGAACTCAGGGGGCCGAGCATGAGGGCGAAGACCAGACAGCTCCGGAGGCCGGGCAGGACCCGGTGTCGGCCGGACAGGGACCGGAGCCGGCGGGACAGGCTTCGGCAGGATCCCCCACGGAAGAGGACCAGGAGTTGGCAGGACCCCCAGCAGGAGAGTGGTTGGCGGGACCTCCAACGAGACAGGACAAAGGGTTGGCAGGACCCCCGGCAGGAGAGTAGACGACGGGACCTCCAACGAGACAGGACAAAGGGTTGGCAGGACCCCCGGCAGGAGAGTAGACGACGGGACCTCCAACGAGACAGGACAAAGGGTTGGCAGGACCCCCGGCAGGAGAGTAGTCGGCGGGGCCTCCAACGGGACAGGACACAGGGTTGGCAGGACCCCCGGCAGGAGAGTAGTCGGCGGGGCCTCCAACAGCACAGGACATAGGATTGGCAGGACCCCCGGCAGGAGAGTAGTCGGCGGGGCCTCCAACGGGACAGGACACAGGGTTGGCAGGACCCCCGGCAGGAGAGTAGTCGGCGGGGCCTCCAACAGCACAGGACATAGGATTGGCAGGACCCCCGGCAGGAGAGTAGACGGCGGGACCTCCAACGGCACCGGACATAGGGTTGGCAGGACCCCCGGCAGAGGGCTAGTCGGCGAGGCCTCCAACGGGACAGGACAAAGGGTTGGCAGGACCCCCGGCAGGAGACTAGTCTGCGGGACCTCCAACTGGACAAGACATGGGGTTGGCAGGACCCTCGGCAGAGGGCTAGTCTGCGGGACCTCCAACTGGACAAGACATGGGGTTGGCAGGACCCCCGGCAGAGGGCTAGTCTGCGGGACCTCCAACTGGACAGGACATGGGGTTGGCAGGACCCCCGGCAGAGGGCTAGTCTGCGGGACCTCCAACTGGACAAGACATGGGGTTGGCAGGACCCCCGGCAGAGAGCTAGTCTGCGGGACCTCCAACTGGACAGGACATGGGGTTGGCAGGACCCCCGGCAGGAGGCTAGTCTGCGGGACCTCCAACTGGACAAGACATGGGGTTGGCAGGACCCCCGGCAGAGGGCTAGTCTGCGGGACCTCCAACTGGACAAGACATGGGGTTGGCAGGACCCCCGGCAGAGGGCTAGTCTGCGGGACCTCCAACTGGACAGGACATGGGGTTGGCAGGACCCCCAGCGGAACCTCCAACGGTACAGGACATGGGGTTGGCAGGACCCCCGGCAGAAGACTAGTCTGCGGGACCTCCAACTGGACATGAGTAGGGGCTTGAGTGGGGACTCGAGAGAGGGAACTTGAGAGGAACCTGGAGAGTGGACTCGAGAAGGAACTCGAGAGTTGACTCGAGAGGTAACTCGAGAGGAGACCTGAGGGGAAACTTGAGAGGTGACTCGAGAGGACACTGGAGAGTTGACTTGGGAGGTGACTCGAGAGGACACTGGAGAGTTGACTTGAGAGGTGACTCGAGAGGACACTGGAGAGTTGACTTGAGAGGTGACTCGAGAGGACACTGGAGAGTTGACTTGAGAAGGAACTCGAGAGGTGACTCGAGAGGTAACTCGAGAGGGGACCTGAGAGGGGACTTGAGAGGGAACTCGAGAGTAGACCTGAGGGGAAACTTGAGAGGTGACTCGAGAGGACACTGGAGAGTTGACTTGGGAGGTGACTCGAGAGGACACTGGAGAGTTGACTTGGGAGGTGACTCGAGAGGACACTGGAGAGTTGACTCGAGAGATAACTCGAGAGGGGACCTGATAAGGGACTTGAGAGGGAACTCGAGAGGAGACCTGAGGGGAAACTTGAGAGGTGACTCGAGAGGACACTGGAGAGTTGACTTGAGAGGGGACTCGAGAAAAGACTCGAGAGGTGACTGGAGAGGGGACTCGAGAAGGAACTCGAGAGGTGACTCGAGAGGTAACTCGAGAGGGGACCTGAGAGGGGACTTGAGAGGGAACTCGAGAGGAGACCTGAGGGGAAACTTGAGAGGTGACTCGAGAGGACACTGGAGAGTTGACTTGAGAGGGGACACGAGAAAAGACTCGAGAGGGGGACCTGAGAGGGAACTCGAGAGGTGACTCGAGAGGTAACTCGAGAGGGGACCTGAGAGGGGACTTGAGAGGGAACTCGAGAGGAGACCTGAGGGGAAACTTGAGAGGTGACTCGAGAGGACACTGGAGAGTTGACTTGAGAGGGGACACGAGAAAAGACTCGAGAGGGGACCTGAGAGGGGACCTGAGAGGGAACTCGAGAGGTGACTCGAGAGGTAACTCGAGAGGGGACCTGAGAGGGGACTTGAGAGGGAACTCGAGAGGGGACTTGAGAAGTGTCTGGAGGGGAAACTTGAGAGAGTTGGTTCGCCAACAGAACACGGGGTGCTGGAGTCGGCCGGTACGCCGACAGGACACGAGGAGCTGGTGTGGGCTGAGGAGCCAACAAGAGACGAGGTGCTGGAGTCGGCCGGTACGCCGACAGGACACGGGGAGCTGGTGTTGGCTGAGGAGCCAACAAGACACGGGGAACTGGCGTCGGCCGGTATGCCGACAGGACACGGGGAGCTGGTGTTGGCTGGGGAGCCAACAAGAGACGAGGTGCTGGGGTCGGCCGGTACGCCGACAGGACACGGGGAGCTGGCGTCGGCCGGTATGCCGACAGGACACGGGGAGCTGGCGTTGGCTGGGGAGCCAACAGGAGACGAGGTGCTGGAGTCGGCCGGTATGGCCGACAGGACTCGGGGAGCTGGCGTCGGTACTGGAGCCAGAACCATGGCTGCTGGGGCCGGAACTGTAACCGGAACCATGGCTGCTAGGGCTCGGGCTAACCTGGCCTTGCGACGACTCCTTTTAGCAGCCGCCTGAATACTCCGTGGACCTCCATAAGCCAGACGAGTACCCGTGAACGGATCCTGGACAGGAGCAGGAAATGGGGAAGAAGCCGGGGCTGACTCCAGACGGAACCCACCAAGGCGTATGGTGCCAGGTTGGGAATCGGGAGGCAGGGAGCTAGCATGCCTGGGGCTAGCAGGCCGGGAATCACGCACCGTGAGGATCTTTGAAATCCAGCCAGGTAAGAACTTCACCAAACCTGGTTTCTCTCTAGCCATTTGGTGCGCCTCCGACAACACAGCCTCTCGCTGCTGAACTCCGGGTGCTCTCTTCCATCGATCCGAGCAGTTAGCCAAAAAAAAGGAAAAATTGAATAATTCCCACTCGAACGGATCTGCTGGGCCCATTTCTGGTCGGTTCGTAATGTTACGGTGTGTGTGGGAAGTAGGACCCAAATGCAGATTATAGTGACAAAATGACTCCTTTATTTCAAGGCTACATAATCACAAAGACATAACAGAACACTCACCGCAGACCAGGTCATGACACAAGACGAACCGACAAAGACAGACAGAAAAACCAGCACTTAAATACACACAAGACTAATCACACAAACAAGACACAGGTGAGGAGGGAGGAGAAAACACAGGGACACCAGGTGAACACAATCGGGTAAATTAGACACACCAGGGAAACTGACAGGGAATCACAGACAGATTACAACAGGCAGGAAACGGGGGGTGAACACTTTACAAAATAAAACAGGAAACTAAAGACAGAAACAGACAGACAAAACACAACACGGACAGATCGTGACACACACACACACACACCACCACTAATTGAGCACCATGAACAGCAACATATGGCCTCAATGCCAGGTATCAGTAGATGAGAATGATCATTATCTCCGGTGGATTAACACAAACCTAGTTATGTAAAACGATGCACAACACATTTAAACCTGCAGGCTACTGGGGATCAATGAATAGTGCAGCATTGCCTTACCTCTTTAGCAGTGCTTCCGAAAAAGCCTTTATGATGTTCTTAAAATCCATCTCACGAAGAATGTCATGCTCAATTGACATCAGTGTTAGGTTTCCTTTTCCGAACGCCACTCTCAAACTTTTTCTTCTCCGAAATTATCTCCTAAACAACCTTCATCTGTCAATCACTCGCAATTTGAATAAGTCACATGTGAAACATATTCTCATTCTGATTGGCTGTTAAGTGGTGCCCACTGACTGTTACTGAGTCATCATTTTTGAGAAAAATCTCCGGAATCCATCGATCTGATTGATTAGCGGAGCAAATGGTCAAAATAGTACGGAGGGAAGATATTTTCGTTTGGATTACTGGTCTGGGGAAGCTTGCGAGTGTGTGTGTGTGTGTGTGTGTGTGTGTGTGTGTGTGTGTGTGTGTGTGTGTGTGGTGTGTGTGTGTGTGTGTGTGTGTGTGTGTGGTGTTTGTGTATTTTTGCGTTTGTGTGTATTGTGTTTGTTTCCCGGGGAAATCTGAATTCATCTGAATTTGCCGAAACAAGTTTAATATTCTGAAAGCCAAGACTTTGTTTAATTGAAATCAAATGATAACAAACTGTAACGGACTCTGCCGTGTTATCTATGATTACTATATATGCCTTACATTCATAATTTCAGCGGAGGGAGGGGAAGCAGTGAGAGCTGTCATCTTCCCTTTAAAAGTTTCAAAAATGTATTTATCGTGTGATTTTGGAAATAAAAGTTTCATATTCTGAAAGCCAAGACTTTGTTTATTTAAAATAAAAAATAAAAGACCCGAAATAAAAATATTTTTAAAAAAATGTATTGGCTCATGATAGTACCCCGATCTCCCTAGGCCACTGGGCTTCAGCCCAGGTCAGCTCGTGCATTAAGGCGGCCCTGCCCTATTGCTTTTACAATGAATAAACATTGAATGTGTTTAATTGAATAGTAAAGGGGTTTAACGTTAATGACAGGTTGTGTGTGAGACAGAATAAATAAGACAAAAAAAAATATTTCGCATCTAACCGCAATTTCACCGCATAAAATCACATAAAAACCCTGCATGTTTAATCGCATAATCAAGGATTTTTGCCCGCGTTTTTCTGGAGGGTCTACCCTTTGCTAGAACAATGAGTTATAATACTTTGCCATTTTACAATCTGTGCAAAGAAATGAAAAGAAAGAAAATGCTGATATTTGGCTTATCACAGGTGGCTGCAATGAGCCTGTTTGGCACTGCACATTTCTTCAAAACCGGGTTGCAGGCTCAATGGCGGCGCCAGAGATTTTCTTTTGGGGGTGCTGTGGGGTAGCTTGACCAAACCGTTTGAGACCCGGCTACTAGCTCGCTGTCTCGCTCGCTCGCTGTCTCGCTGTCTGTCTGTCTGGCCTGATCTGGTTCATAAATGTGGCTCGCATGCATCCCCAAATTTGAGCTTGACAACAGCCTATACATCTGAAACCACCAGTGCCCGCATATTCATAGAGAAAAACATAAGCTCCAAAGAACAACTTGATGTCAGCATGCCCGGGTGAAAAAACTTCCTCTCATCAACAATCTTCAATAAACCCGGAGAAGAGCAATTAGAAATCCCTCCACTGATGATTATTCATCACGGCCCATGCAAACGCTGATGGTGTGGAAGTGCTGGTGTAATTGGAGATGAAGGGTCGGGTATAAATTCTGTCGCTGAGATAATGAGGGAATCCGGAGCAGATCTATTCATCTCAATGATCTCCATCTCCAAACCATGATGGATCACTGCTGGATCCCTCACCGGCCAATCATAAATCACCACACAAGTCTCGGCCAACAAAAGCTAATCTGTGAGGTTCATTAGGTGAGTTAGTTAACTTGCTTGGGAATGGGGAAACTCCGAAGTGCTGAACTTGGAGACGACTAGCTGAGCCTGTGTTTGCAGCTGTGAGCGGGTTGGCTGGAAGTTTGCAGAAGTTGAGGTGAAGTGATGTTGAACAGACTGGACTTCCAGGCCCCGCCATCAATCAGGGAAACAAAGAGCGAAAAAAATTGAGGGAGCCAAACACAGCGAAATGAAAGGGAGGCAGAGAAAGAGATCTATGGAAGGCACAAACATTAACAGCTCTGAATTAATCTCACTTTCCTCCCCCAAAACTCCCAACAACCCCCACAAGGTCATCCTCCAATCACTTCTCGGACACCTCGGGCATTCCCATCGGCACACGTCTCGGCAAACTGACGAGGCTTTTGCAGGGCGGCACAAATCTCTCAAAGCCCTCCCATCTGCCCATCCTACAAATGCTCCAGTGTCCATTACAGGGACGGATTTGCCGGTAACAAGCGCAGAATGTCCGACCTCTGTGATCAAATGAGCTGTGTGTCACCGTTAAATGTTTCCCTGGTGCCCCGCTCAGGGGCCGACACTCCCCCGAAGGAAGGGTGTCGACTCAAATGATTAATGGAGTGACCCAGGCTGACTGCTCGTCAATATCAACAGAAAAGCACCTGCACCCATGTACAGGCACCTGAATAAAACATAATGATACCAATTATTGATAAACATCCTGCTTTCTATGTTTCTTACAGTTTGTATTTACACATGTGCATTAAATGTCCCACTGAATATTTAGAACTCTACATGGATTATAAAGGTTGGCCAAACATTAATATTAAAATGTATAACAACATTGTCTGCGCTGATTACATTAACACAAGCACCATTACCAATATTTTCTATCAGCCTAGTACAAATCCTAAAGCAGATTTCATGCCTTAAGAATTTGAAGTGTAACTTCAGCACTATCAACCTGGACCTTATTTTCATTGTTTCATTGTACAACCCCAACAGCAGTGGTTCGGTTTGCAAATATCCTTTTCTAAACATGAGTGTGCATTTGCGTTGCTGTTGAGAACAGGCATGGTCAGACTCTTAAAAAGACGGAGATCATTGTCAATAATCTTACCCTGGCCACACATACTGTATATATAATGCTTCCTACAAAAAATAGTCTGTAGCCTGAATCCTGTCTGTACAGGTGTAAATAGTTAGGAAATCAGTGTGTACAAAATAAAGGCAATATTTAATTTTTATCTGAAAAAGTGTCCTCACCACTTTTGAAAACAAAGTGTAAAATCAGTGCAAATGAATTTGTTAATACATGTGTGTAAGTACTCATATGATTTGTATGTACATGTATGTGAAGGTGTATGTATTGAAATAACTGCAGTGATATACAGTATAAATATATATAAAGCATATAAATATATGTTGTGTTCCACCATTCATCAGAATTCTTGGCTGTGCCCCCCTACCCCCACCACCTCTTCTATACCTCTGGAATCTGGAGCACTGAGTCAGAAAATTAAGTCTGTGCTCAAATATGACCCTTTTCACAATGGAAGATTGAGATTCTAACAGTCCTTGTGGTTCACAGTGGGAGAAAAGCTGCACTCAATGGTATCTGATGCAGAAATTAGACACAACAAATTCATCTCCCTTCATTCAGAACTAATCACAGCTTTAGCTAATGCTGATTACTGTAATGGAAAGGCGAGACAACTGAGAGGGAATATGACACACATACAAACAAAAAACTGCACACACTGGCATTGTTTCTCATGTCTTCTGTGCAGCATTTTTTATATGCTGGCTTGCTCTTTGGAGAAAAGGAGCTAAAAAAAAATAAGGAAGAAAAGGAGAAGCAGTCTATGTGAGCTGTCATCAAGAAAAATGATGTTGCCACCAGTAGGTTCCGCCAGGACTTACCCACAATTCACAATGGCCGCAATAAGTGTTTATCAATAACCCAGAAGCCGGATGGATAAGAGAGGACACCTACCTCACAAAATGACGTGTGTGTGTGTGTGTGTGTGTGTGTGTGTGTGTGTGTGTGTGTGTGTGTGTGTTTGCCTGTGTGTGTGTGCCTGTGGTGTGTGTCAGAATTCCTAGAGAAAGGTAGGGATTTGTGGACTTTTATTGGAACATTGCTGCTACATTGTAATTGGCTGTTTTTATCGGACATACTTTATAAAGAACTAACTGAATGTCTTTATGTATCGTTTCTTGTAAATAAGAATTGTTCTTAATTGATTTTCCTGGAAAGGTTCTACTACTACTACTACTACTACTACTACTACTCTGGTTTTAAAAAAATGTTTTTTTTAACGTGTTGTGGATAGATGCCTGAAAAAAGATCTTCTGGTTAACACGAGCTGAAGAGATTTGACATTTTATTCTACGACACAAAATTCGTCAATAATTACCACACTTGAGAACGTCCGAAAATAAAAAATGGCGTTTGCTAACAAGTGACAAATTTAAACTACTAACTTAGCGGTGGTGATGCGCAGCCTGTGACTTTTTGTTGTAGTCCCTTTACTTCTCCTGATTGCAGTCACGCTTCAAAATTACAAAGTGGTGTTAATACAGTATGTGGAGATTATTCTGCTGAACAAAACGTGTTAAGTATTATAAAGGTGTGTTTGCGACAGAGTTTATTTTCTTTCATATTCCGGAATCAAATGGAAAAATCCCATTGCTTTTTGTTGAGGGAGAGCTTGCGATGCTAATTGCTGGGGTCGGCCTACAAGAAACGTCATCACTGCACGTCAATATACTTAGAATTGTTTCCACTGAAAAACACACACTTTAACCTTAAAGACCCCGTGAAGTGTGCGCCGTATGCATGATCTGTTATGCTAATACAGCATAGTAATGACCAATCATTGTCCTATGGAACTCATATCAAAATATGTTGGAATAGCAACGAATTTGATGAGTTTTGAATTTGCCGCCGGGAAATCCGCAGTTGACCTCCGTCTTCGTGGGCGTGGCTTGCGATACTAACTGCGTGACGTCACGAGATGGTCGCCGCCGAAGTGTTTACATTCATCACAGTTTATTGTTTCTCTCTGTTTCAAAGTCGAATTTATCAAAGTTTTTGAGCGAGTAATTTTACTGGAAAGTGTGTCAGGATTCGACTGGAAGTGATTGCCAATCAGAAAACCTGACAATGGAGGCGACAGTGAAGAAAATGGAGGAAAAACACACGGGAAGCGATGCATTGCCGCTGGCTGTATTAATGTCAAGTCTGCCGAAGTGGCGATGTTTCTGTTCCCAAAAGATGAAGGTGAGCCTGGCTGGTGTCATTGTTTCGTAGATTCGTTGATTGTTCATGACAAATAAAGGCCCCTGGTCAATTAGAGAAGAGATAGAGGCGAGAGCGAGAGAGAGAGAGAGAGAGAGAGAGAGAGAGAGAGAGAGAGAGAGAGGATAGATAGAGATATAGGAGAGAGAGATAGAGAGATATAGAGATACTATATCTAGACGAGGAGCGAGAGTAGAGATAGAGAGAGAGAGAGAGAGAAGAGAGAGAGAGAGAGAGAGAGAGAGATACTGTTAGCATCTGGTGCTAGCTCGGAGCTAACGGAGATTAGCTGTTTCAACTATAAGGAGAGGCAGAGTCATCTCCTGTGGGACTGAGAGAGATAAACGTCAGCTCAGGGAGGTAAAGGACTCTGAGTGATTAGATTGTAAACTGTAGCCTAAGTTATCTCAGTGGGTTTAATAATGTAATAGTTTAATAATACTCTAGCACATGACATGTACATAAGCTAATTATTTCCCAGAGGCTGAGCCCAAGCAGAGATTTTAAACAAGGCAAAGGACCCTTCAGTCTTCACGCCCCCCCCCCCCCCTCCCTCCCTATTTTCCAATCGACAGTGACAGCACAGTCACTGCTAACCTGCTAACCATTCAGTGTTCTGTAGCCGGTCAATGTCTTCCCCATCGTCCATGTCGTCGCCCTCATCCTCCCCACTTGACGTCCCTGGACGGCTCAAATCTGTAGGGTTCAATGATGTCCTGCGCTTCCTCATCGTCACTTCCATCTTCTCTGTGCCACTTTCCTCATCTATCCTGTCCGAAAAGCTGTCAAAATCAATCATTTCTCTCGCACTTGTATCACTTTCCAAAGTCTCCGCCATGTTACAATCACAACTGGGCCCATCTTGTGATGTCACAGCCGCTATCGTCTGCAACTTCCGGTAGGCTCAGGACGGCCGTTATTATTAAAATTAATAATTAATGAATGAATAATTTTAAATTATTTAGCCTATGAACAGGCACAATGATATGTAAGGAATGAAACTGCCATTTCATTGCACTTCATGGGCACTTTAACATGCTTATGCCTGATCTCACCAGAATGCTTGATCCACCCGATTCCTTAACACTGCATTGCGTGGTGGACTCACGAACTTTGCTACATTTACATGTCTGCACCACGCAAACAACCCCAATGTAAAGTGAATGAGGCTCTTTTGTCGTGGTGCATACACGCATTTCTACAACGTCCTGCAGTGAGCTTTTATTCTATAACACGTTTTTAAAATCTACTTTATAGCTTATAGTAACTCTCGGGAGGCTTCTTTTATTTTATTTGTATTCATACTAATTTATATTTTTCGTCAGAATGTATTATGGTGCATTAGTTACAAATTGTTGTTCTCAAAAAACAGTGTGTGTAATACAACTGTGATTTTTATTAAATTAGTTAGTTTGTAAGGAAGGCCAGAGCTTCAGCTGTGTCAAATAGATTGTTCCCTTTAGTTAACGTTTTTTAAAAGAACATTATATTCCGATTTGATCATGTCCCTTTTATTGTATTACGGAGAGCAATGTGAGCATCCATTCCCATTGGATAACAGAGGATTTTACACCCGGAAGTAAGTATTCTCTTTACTGTCGATTGATTTTACAGTGATATCTGTACTACTCATCAACTTAAAAACAGATTATCCTTGTTGATTACACAACATTGATTGGTTTAAGTTGTGTGCAATGCTTTTGTAATTTCCCCTTCGATTCGGAGAAACAAATATTTGTTCAGTTTAGGATGGACGAAGACACTACACTACCCAGAATCCTCAGCTATTGTTCCGCGTTGCCTCAAGCTCTGTGATTGGTTGACCTCCAACTGCATTCCATATGAAAAAAACGTTTCGTAAAAGATAAATCATACTTTATTCAGCAGTGCTTGCTTTACTCTTTGAAAGTCATCACATGAATGCATTGTAATAAATGGTTTGGCTGCATTAAATATTACACATCTGTCGTAGTTCTTTATTTATCTACAGAGATCTGGCCTCAAAATAGACCGGAAACTATTCTTTTACCGTTCTGTTTTAATTTCACAATAAAGTTAGTAGTAATAATTTGTTTTGATATTATTGTGTGGGTCATGTTAAGACCATCTTTTATGTGTTGCTGTGGGGTTTTTCCATCGCTTTTGTGTTACAAATATCAAAACAATAACAGAATATATCCGTCGTAAACTAAACCAGAAACAGGAGTATATTTTATTTGCATTTCGGGTCAAAAGTGACCGAATGACTTTATTTTAATCATAAATATTGTGTTTTTCATCCAATTGCCTCAATACCTTATGTTATCCTCCACACTAGGCCTCTGAACATATACACTTGATGATCACCACTTGCATTAACATTTGAGTGATTTATTCAACAGTGAAACACCCTTTACGTTTTCGGCCAGATTTGACCGCTATAGGAAATGAATGGGTTTGAGTGTATTATGTTCATCCTGCAGATGGAAAACTATGAGGGGCCGTGTAGGCCAAAATTCAAACTCACCTCACACACACACTACTGAAAACATCTGGCCTTGCACACATACTACTGAAATACTCTCACATTCACTACTGAACACCTCACACACACGCTACTGAAAATTAACGCCATACACACACTATTGAAATCCTCTCACATTCATTACTGAACACCTCGCACACACACTACTGAAAATTAACCTCACACACACACTCCGGAAAAACATTTTACTGAAAGGTTCTCAGTAGGGAATGTGCATGTGTTTCACCTATGTGTGTGTGAGGGGATTCTTGCTGTAACGGAAGTCATTGTAATGAAACGGAACTAACAAAGAACAATGCTGCAGTGATACTGTAGGTGGCGATAATGCTCGTCTTGGTTGCAAGTCGCCATTGAAGAAGATGAAGAAGAACGAAAACAGAAGGTTGAAATCAGCATGGATTTATTGAGAAACGGCACTGCAGCCGTAGGCTGGACCCCGGGCCGAGCGGTCTACAAACTGAGAAGGTCTGGTCTATCGAGGTTTTCTTGTGTACATCACCTGGCGCAGCTCGTGAGGTGGCCTAGCAAGTAACCCGCTAGCAACATGCACAGCTGCAATAAGCTAACAAGCTAACTAAGCCGAAATTGAGCCAGAACCTTTCCTTTTTCTGTTTTATCATTTATTGAAGTGATTGATTTTCAGGCTGAGAGGACAATGGCTAGTTAAATATGGTTGATTAAGCTGTGTACTTCTAGCCGACAGTTATGTTAGCATTAGTTCGTTAACAGTAAGTAAATATAAGACTAACCTATATCTGTTGCTCCCGGTCTGCACGTTTTACGTTGCGTAAGTGAACATGAAACTATTCAGCAAAACTTTCTATAATAATCTAAGGTATGAGTTTTGGGATATTACTTGCATACAAATCTATAAATGCCTTAAGGTTTCTAAAATATACAATATGTGGTAAATTCAACAGTGGACCCAGCAAAGATTCACATTTTTGCATGATTTTGTTATTGATTTGTTGCTGTTACTTAATTATACTTTTAATAAATTCAGGTCAAGCTTAGTTACATGTGATGGTAGCTAGTTAGTGCTCTTACCTGTGTGCCTCTTCCGCAACCAGACTGTATTAAAACTCTTAAGTACCAGTTCTATCTACTTTAAACAATTAAAAAAAAAAAAAAACTACATTTATTGATATACCAATCTTTATTTTTGGGCCCTCTTCTTCTTTTAAATTAAACTTTCAGATGTGAGATATTGAAATACAGTAATAGTTTTGTCTATTTAAAAAGAATGAGCCATTCCTTACAGTTAACTTCATATTTCTTATTGTCTAAAGCAGGGGTCTCCAACCTTTCTCCACCTGAGAGCTACTTTGAAAAAATGAAAGTGGCCAAGAGCTACTTGCATCGCATCGCTTACATTTATTCACATAGCACTCATCAGTTGAATTAAGCTACTTTTGTACACGTGTGAAATTGCAATACCTAAAGCTTATCACATTACATTACATTACATGTCACTTGTTAGACGCTTTTCTCCAAAGCGACTTACATACTCAATACTGTGGACAATCCACACAGGAGCAATTTGGGGTGAAGTGTCTTGCCCAGGGACACAACGACATGCTGACTGCAGTGGGGTTTGAACCTGTGACCCCCTGATCCGAACACCAATGCACCACATGCCTCCCGTCACAAATCTTAACTTCACATCAAGGTCCAAGAAAACAACAATTTCTCACATATTAATATGGACAACATAGTAAGTACATCACTGAAGATTCACATAAATGTACAAGAGAAAAATACAATGTTTTCACTTCTTATTATGGCCCACATAGTAAATACATCGCCTTAATCACCACCTTGCAAGCATCTTATGGCACGTGTAAAATAAGTGCATTCACTCTTTTTACAGTTAGTGAGATGACTGGCGCTGCATGGAGTCCACCATAGAGGGGTGTGCTGGAGTGTACCCACTTAGGTTCACTCTAATAGAGTCATTTACATGTTCATCAGTCGGTCTTGTTCTGTATTTAGATTCATGACATGCATGTCAGAAAAAGCTGCTTCACAAAGGTCTGTAGAACAGAACCAAATAAAGCAGACATTTCCAGTGCTGCTTGGTGAATGTTCTTATAGTTGTCTGAGGTCTACAAGGCTCCAGAAATGTTGTGAGTTTTGCTGAGACTTCAGCTGAACATTATTTTGGAGATTTATAACCTCCATCTCCATCTCCACAGGATTGACAACTGAACAGTGCAGCCATATTTCTTCTTCTTTCTTCGTCTTGACATTAAATTATAAACCATAATTAATCAATTGTATAGGTCTAGCCTCCCTATATCTGTGTGTGACATTTTTCCTTCCTCAAAAACAAAAAACGAATACTTCTGCAGTCTAGCTGCAGCTTTCAAGCAACGGTCTTCTGTTAAAAAAAGGACACTGAATGTCCTGAATGAGGCATCACACACATGACTTGAGTCTGAACACAGCAGACAACAGGAGTATTTACAACAGCACTATAAAAACAAAAATAGTGCATGTGGGTGCACACTTATTCTCTGTCTTACTGTTGCATAAATCCCATGAATGTATGATATTAAGTTAGCTTCATCATCTCAATCAGTGATTAAGTGAATAATAAAGTTTCAGGTTACTATCAGCCTGTCACTCTTATTAGTAGTTATTTTTCAGGAGGGGGCGGGGTTTGGAGGAACGGCGAGGAGACGGTGATCGCGGAAGCTTTCCTTCTGCCTTCACAAACTTTACACACGTATTTATCAACTGAAAATAGCAAGAGGACATTCATACTCTGCAATCCAAGACTTGATTGAATCCACCAAAAACCTGACATTACGATAACGAGTGTTTTTCAAAAACACAAATCCCTCCCTGTGTGTCTCTGAGCCGCAGCGACGCGGACTGATTCAGAGCGGGTCATTCTGCTGTTGGTTCTGGACTGGTGCTCCTGGATAAAGCAGACTGGTCCGTGTGTGGTGTCCCTGTGCCGCTGTCACATCTGCTCCTTGATCTCTGCGTCACGGACCAATTTTATATTTGTGTGACAGAAACAATTCTAAAATAAAAACACTTTATTGTTCGGCGAGCTACTGAAAAGCTGCCCGCGAGCTACCGGTAGCTCCCGATCGACGTGTTGGAGACCCCTGGTCTAAAGCATTTATGACACACATTTCCCCCTCTCATATTCACAGCGTGGATCAATTGAGACAGCATGCAGAGACTTTGGGAGAAACCTCAGCGTGACGGATGTCCTGTCTGTGGGTTTGGCTGGAGAGGACTGAGGTGGAGAGGTCTTTCTCTGGGAGGAGGACCAGGCCTGATGGAGGAGGACCAGGGCCTGATGAAGAAACCACCTAACTGCATCTGTGAGCCCATACTGGCTCAGCTGTCACAAACAAGGTTGGTCCTGTTTGTGTTCACAATAAAAGTGTAGTTTCTTAGTGAATGTCCTGTATTGGTCTTTAATCTGAAATCAGCTTTCATTTTCTTCTTGCCCCTCTGAGAAAACGGTGAGGCAGTTGTGTCCTTCATGCATGTCCTTTCCTAACAGAAATGACAAGAAACATCAAACCTATGACATTATTGCAGAGTAAGTGTTTATTTATGAAAGAGGTTTGTTTATTTAGTGTGTGTGTGTGTGTGTGTGTGTGTGTGTGTGTGTGTGTGTGTGTGTGTGTGTGTGTGTTGTGTGTGTGTGTGTGTGTGTGTGTGTGTGTGTGTGTGTGTGTGTGGTGTGTGTGTGTGTGTGTGTGTGTGTGTTTCTTAAAGGTAGGGATAGGTCATTTGGAGAAACCAGCTCGAGTGAGCTAGAATTAGAAAATACACAACCGGGGGGAAAATCTGCCACTTCCTCACTGAGCCCCCTCCTCCGGCACACATGAATGCGCTCACATTACCAAAAGAGGGCACGAGATAAGTTTGTGCACAGATCTTCGGCTGTAGGGAGTCTGACCCCCGCACAGATGCTGCATTCGTTTCTTGACTGGCGCTCCGAACGGATGGCGGCAAGTTGTCACAGGCTGGTTAAACCCGTATCGAGGCGTCTCTTTGCCATTTTTCTTTTTGAAAGGTGACTTGGTAAGTGGAAATTACTGTCTTTTCAATTAGTCTGCATGGATTTCTATTTTCATCTAATTCCAACCCCCACTATCTGCCGGCCTCATAGCCAAAGGAAGGGGTGGAGAAAGGGGGAGAGGCCTGGGCTGGGAGGGGGCGGGTGCTAGACAGTCTCACGCATAACTTCAAAGGCTTATAACACACCATTGTGAAATCACACCTGCCTGTTATAACACCTCACATCAAAGGGCAAAACATCAAAGGCTAATTAGATTAGTCAACTCTGAGGGGACAGGGCCAGACCAGCATAACTTCAAAGAGACTGCCTTAATCAATACATCAAATGATTAGACAACAAAGGCACTACACAGGGGGCTTTTCACACCTACCTGTTATAACACCTCACCCACACACATCAAAGGATCTCGAACAAAGGGAGGCGGGACTTAGCTCATTAACATAATTGTACCCACTCACATCAAAGGATCTCAAACAATGGGAGGCGGGACTTAGCTCATTTGCATACGTGGGGGCGCGTCACCTGTCACTTGTTCATGCATACTAATGAGACGAAAGGGGCATGATTATAACTACTAATGTGTTTTTTTAATTCATCACTTTGTACTACAAAGATAATCAGATTATGAATAAACAGTCTGCAGTTAATCAACATTAAAATATCTTATTATTAAATAATATTCAACTGCTTCGGTTGTCTCACTGCAAGAACCACTTTTACCATGTCTTTTACAGACTATGTAGAGACAAATGGTAGCAATTCTCACAATGTAAAATAATAATTGCCTTAAACACATTGAAATGTGACAGCTGATTATAGTAGTGTGTGTGCAAGGCCAGATGTTTTCAGTAGTGTGTGTGCGAGGTGAGTTTGAATTTTGGCCTACACGCCCCTCATAGAAAACATCTATACACACACACACACACCTTACAGGAATCTCTCCCTTTCCTCGCGCTGTATGATACAATGTATCATACCTTCTCACAGGTGCGAGCTCTGTGCCCCTCGAGAAACACAAACCTCTCACTTTCCTCGCGCTAAATGCGCCTTCCTTACTGGCTCTCAAGCAGTTATATTTGTGCCTTGCTCACATTTGACTCATTGGCCAGAGCTTCAGCTGTGTCAAATAGATTGTTCCCTTTTAGTTAACGTTTTTTAAAGAACATTATATTCCTATTTGATCATGTCCCCTTTATTGTATTACGGAGTCGGAGAGCAATGTGAGCGTCTATTCCAATTGGATAACAGAGGATTTTACACCCGGAAGTAAGTATTCTCTTTACTGTCGATTGATTTTACAGTGATATCTGCACTACTCATCAACTCAAAAACACCAGATTATCCTTGTTGATTACACAACATTGATTGGTTTAAATTGTGTACAATGCTTTTGTAATTTTCCCCTTCGATTCGGAGAAAACAAATATTTGTTCAGTTTAGGATGGCCGAAGACACTACACTACCCAGAATCCTCAGCTATCATTTGGGACACAGTAAAGAGAATACTTACTTCCGGGTGTAAAATCCTCTGTTATCCAATGGGAATGGACGCTCACATTGCTCTCCGACTCCGTAATACAATAAAGGGGACATGATCAAATAGGAATATAATGTTCTTTTAAAAACGTTAACTAAAAGGGAACAATCTATTTGACACAGCTGAAGCTCTGGCCTTCCTTACAAACTAACTAATTTAATAAAAATCACAGTTGTATTACACACAATGCAATGTTTATTGAGAACAAAAATTCGTAAATAATGCACCATAATACAGTCTGACGAAAAAATAAAATGTATTATGAATACAAATAAATAAAAGAAGCCTCCCGTTGAGTTACTACAAGCTATAAAGTAGATTTTAAAAACGTTTTATAGAATACAAGCTCACTGCAGGACGTTGTAGAAATGCCTGTGTGCACCACGACAAAAGAGCCTCATTCACTTTACATTGGGGTAGTTTGCATGGTGAAGACACGTAAATATAGCAAAGTTCGTGACTCCACCACGCAATGCAGTGTTAAGGAATCGTGGTGGAGTCACGCATCTGGTGAGATCAGGTTGGAATTCAAACTATCATGCTACATCTTTCATTACGGCAAAGTAAACATTGATTTGGGACAGAGGAATACCAACTAACAAACAAATGTCTCCTTGACACTGAATCAGATAAATGTCATATCACCAAAACTCAACCAATGAAATGCATACAAAGTGTGCTTCACTGTCCCCTCAGTTGATGAGGCCACGCTAGGACACACACTCACAGACACACACTCTAATCAGAGACAGACAAACAGGCTTGAGCTGTCCGACCCCTCTCCACAGACCCAAACTTCATCATAAGTTGCGTTCAATGGGAAAAACCAATGACAAGCTCAAGGGAGAAGCCGTGGGGGCCCCTACGAAAAACAATTTACTGTCCCAAAGAACAAAAGAGAGAGGGGGGAATAAAAGACAACACAGAAGAAAGACGGAAAGTTGTTCCAGTGTCGGCAGGGACCAGATATCATTTGAAATAGTTACACAGTGTAGTATTTCTGTCAGGCAGTTCTCAGGACAACCTTGAGCAGAGAGGCTAAGGCTAGCGAATTTTAAAAGAGTAGGACAGGAAGGTTTAGAGTGAGAATACATACTCTGGTTTTATCAGGCGAATGCTGAATTGCGCTTGTAGCAAGTTGATAATCTTCCACATATGTCTTAACATCAGTCTTAACCCCACATCACTGTTTCAATTAATTGTGTCGATTACAGGTTCTCAGATTTAGTCACCTTCCAATGTAATCTTTTTCGCCATAGAAAATAGCATAAACAACTGTTCTCCAAATGATAAAAAGTGCTTATTAAAATGAAATGTTCAGTAAGTCAATATGGGGAATTAAAGTTAGTTTATCACGTGCGATTGTACACATACAAAGAAAATAGAATACGGGTTGAAATAAATGTTGACAGTTCTGATTATTTTCATTTATAATTGAGATTAATGAGTTGTGAAAATATATTAAATACCAAAGCTGCCCCCAATAAGTCTAAGCTGTTACTATAATGTGTGTAAAAGCCCTGACCAAAGAACTTTTGCAAGTTAGAAGGAGTCAAATGTCATTGGATTCAGTTCACCTAGTGCTGCGGACAGAAAACCCAAACTTTCCCAGCAGTTGCAGTCCTCAGCTTTTTTTCCATGTAAACGGTCTGCAGAGTCAAAAACCCTCAAAGTACACCCTGTAGCGAGTAAAACTCTAACACAGAAAGGACCTGTCTATGCTGCCCCAAAACGCCTCCTTGGAGATTTTCTTTTTCTTCCTGGTACCAAGTGACGATGACCAAATGGACCAATCCGTGGAGCTCCTCACACACACACACACTCCACTTACAGTTCGCCACACACTCACGTGTGTGTGTTCAGGCTGAGTTTCGCTGTGTCTCGCTTGTCTCGACAGACCCCACGCAGCAACCAGGAAACGACACCAGTAATACAGCTCACACTGTCAGCTCCTCGAGTCTCAAAGGGCGGAGCAGCGAGCCCCGCAACGTCCCACCAACACGGCACCCCAGATCCCACGCAGCATTTTGTATTATTTATAGTAGGACCATGCATACAAAAGCATTAATCTCAGCAAAGAGAAGAGATGCAATATGCCAGATTATAGCTAATAGCTAATTTCCATCTGTGGTCCTCAGGACAGGTTCATAACAATCAATAAACAAATAATAACATCTATGGCTTGTCAGTCGATTAAAATATTTAATCGCGATTAATACATGATTGTCCATAGTTAATCGCGATTAATCGCAAATTAATCGCACATTTTTAATCTGTTTCTAAATGAGGAATATTTTTCAAGTTTTTAATACTCTTTTCAACATAAGAGTGGACGAATATGCTTTATGCAAATGTTTATTATCATTTGAACAATGACAAATATTACACATATTACACATTACAAATATGCGCCTCAATTCAACCTGGAACCTCTTATACAATAATACAATACAGTGTGTGCGTGTTGTGTGTATGTGTGTGTGATGGATCGTTGGAGCTATGTGCAACTCAAGGCATATGCTCGAACGGGAGCTGCCTGGACGCTGCAATCATGTTGCGCGCACTATCTGTGCTGAGTGTGCTGACTTTTCGTACAATGTCCCACTGTCTGGCTTCCTGCATAAAGTCAAGTGCTCGGCGCAGTTGTCGGCGTTGTAGCGCAGCTAGCTAGCACCAGATGCTAACAACAAACAATACACGTACTGTAAGGTCGCTCGCGCCACACATACACACACCCTCCCGGTCCTACCCGATGGCCAGTCGGTGCCTGCCGGTGAGCGTGGAAGTGTGGTCTGCAGCAAGCGGACGGCAGGAGCGGGGCTGTCAGCATCAGCTTGTAGATGGTATTTTAAACTCGCTACGCTCGGAAACTACGGTGTGGCCGAGGACAAAAATACACATGCGAGTAGTATTTACCATGCCGCTTTCGTCTCATTAGTATGCATACAAAAGTGACAGGTGACACGCCCCCATTATGCAAATGAGCTAAGTCCCGCCTCCCCTCACCTCCCATTGGTCGAGAGCCTTTTATCAGAGCTAAGTCCCGCCTCCCATTGTTTGAGACCCTTTGATGTGAGGGGTGATGTGTTATAACGGGTAGGTGTGAAAAGCCCCCCTGTGGAGTGCTTTTGTTGTCTAATTCTTTGATGTGTTCGATTAAGGTAGTTCTCTTTGAAGTTATGCTGTTCTGGTCCCCTCAGGGCTATCTAATTAGCCTTGGATGTTTTGCCCTTTAATGTGTATGTTATAAGCCTATGATGTTAATCTAGGTATCTCTATACGTGAGACAGCCTAGCCCCCCGCCCCCTCCCAGCCCAGGCCTCTCCCCCTTTCTCCACCCCTTCCTCTGGCTATGAGATTGTGGGAGGTGGAATTAGATGAAAATAGAAATATTGCTCAAACTAAATAAAAGACAGTAATTTCCACTTACCAAGTCACCTTTTCAAAAAGAAAAGTGACCAAGAGATGCCTGTGACAACTTACCATTCGGAGAGCCAGTCAAGAACGAATGCCGTAGCTGGTCAGACGCCTACAGCCAGAGATCTGTGCACAAACTTATCTCGTGCCCTCTTTTTGGTCAAGCTGGTTTCTCCAAAATGACCTCCCCCTACCTTTAAGAACAATTAACACACACACACACACACACCACACACACACACACCACACGTTGGAGTTGGCCTTTTGATGTGGGGGTTTGAGATAAGCCTGGGATGTAATCTATATGTTGATTAAGACACCCCTCTGTGAGGTGAGAAGCGAGGGGATGGAGTTAGTTAGTTAAGACGCTCAAACTAAATAAAACAGCCATTATTTTCACTCACTAAGACACCTAAAAACGTTATTGTCCTCTCAGATTTGATTCAGGGTTTTGTTTTAAATGATATGTGTTTGCTAAGAATGTTTCTTTTCAAGTTTTTGTGAAACTGTTAACTACAAGGAAGTATCTGTTTTGCAAAGAGGTTATTCATACTCATTTAAAAAGAGCTTATTGAGGTTTTTAATAGTGATACCTAGGGATATTCTCTTTAGTTTGTATGGATTTTGAACTAATGTGTGATTACTTTATTAACTATAAGAAAGTCTCTCTGAAAGGGAAATAATAAATATCCTATTCCTCCCATGATCTTGTCTTTTTATAATTACTTCACACAACTATAAGGAAGCCCAATATGAAGTTATGTGAGGGTGTAATATTAGATTTTGCTGTATCCATAAAAGAGAAGTTTTCCTTTTAAAATGTGTTTCTGCTCCATTCACTCCAGGACCGCTCAAACTAAATAAAACAGCCATTAATTTTCACTCACTAAGACACCTAAAAACGTTATTGTCCTCTCTAGATTTGATTCAGGGTTTTGTTTTAAATGATATGTGTTTGCTAAGAATGTTTCTTTTCAAGTTTTTGTGAAACTGTTAACTACAAGGAAGTATCTGTTTTGCAAAGAGGTTATTCATACTCATTAAAAATCTTATTTAGGTTTTTAATAGTGATACCTAGGGATATTCTCTTTAGTTTGTATGGATTTTGAACTAATGTGTAATTACTTTATTAACTATAAGAAAGTCTCTATGAAGAGGGAAATAATAAATATCCTATTCCTCCCATGATCTTGTCTTTTTAATTACTTCTTCACACAACTATAAGGAAGCCCAATATGAAGTTATGTGAGGGTGTAATATTAGAATTGTTGCTGTATGCAACAAAAAAAAAGGTTTGACTGGTAAAGACTCTCACTTTTACAGAGAGCTCCGCCGCCCCCTCAACATAACAAGTCCCGCCCTCCTCACCAGATCATTTAAAAGTAAGGGGGTGAAATAGATGAAAAAAGAAATACGCTCAAACTAAATAACAAGCCAGTCATTTACACTCACCAAGTCACCTTTCAAAAAAGAAAAATGGCCAAGATGCCTAGATATGGGTTTAATCAGCGAGACGCCTGTGACAACTTACCGCCATCAGTCCGGAGCACCAATCAAGAAACAATGCAGTATCTGTGCCAGGTTCAGACGCCTCCAGCCGAAGAACTTCATGAAGAATGGACTCTGAAAAATGGCGATGTTTGGGGTTATGTATTCAACTATATGGCGAATGAACTGCATTTCTACAATCTGAAGAATGGAGAAACGTATGGACCCCCGCAGTGTTAAAGCGACACTGACCTCAACAGATTGGGCTGTGTTAACTCTGGTGTCTTCCGAGATCTCCATGCAACCATTGTATCGGTATCAGCAAAGAAACGCAGACAGCATGCGAGATCAAAGAAGAGTTTTCACCGCTGCCCCTCAATGTGAAGGAAGAAGAAGAAGGAGATATCCCCCCGCCGCCAGAAGTGAGAAGAGTCCTGACAAGCACCGTATGGGAAACTAAAAGCAGACCATCGGGGCGGTGGTATTACCCGCGCAAGCCGTTTGGTGACGCTGGGGAAGGACCCCTCTGATGATTTTGTTTTGGAGTATTTCAACTCTACATGCGGGGTTTTTCAGACATCCTTGCGGGTGCCTCTGACTGCTTGGCTGAAAATGATTGATGGAAAAGCTACAAAGCTTAAAGAATTTTTTAAACAGAGTCAGACATCGATGGACATTATACTGGTGAAAAAGACTCTCACTTTTGCAGAGGACTCCGTATCCAACTCAACATAACAAGTCACACCCTTCTCACCAGATCATTTAAAACTAAGGACCCCTCAAAGAAAAGCATTGTGTTTTCTACCTAGGTAAAAGGTCTTACAAAAATGTGTTATCTCTGTATCAAGATGATGTGTTTAAAAATGAATCTTGTGAAAAATACCAACGGTGTGAGAGATGTCATAAAGACACTCATTTTAACCACAGTGTTTGTTCTCTACAAATGTTTAAAGATTGTTACAAAATGTAAAAATAAAAAAAGGTATGGAGACAAAATTAATTCAGGTGACTCTGTCTTTATTAGGAAAACAAAAATATAATACAAATGGTTTAGGAGGTAAAATGTAACCATCTTAGACTTAATATTCAAAACAAAATACTTTATCTGAATACATTTTCTTTTAAACGCACTTTTCGAAATTATTTATTTATTATTTCAGTGGAACAATCCAGTTTCTGTTAACATCAATGCTTTTTTCTCTTTTCTGGTGTTACTAAGATACTTTAAGATACACCTTGATGTACGCAACACTTAACAAAGGGTATAATATGAAGTACTTGGTAAGGAAGGGGGTTTTTCTTTAAGGGGTGCAAAACTTTAGAACTGGGTAAAATATTCATTAATTGTAATGAATTGAGTTTTCTTTTCTTTTTGATTTTCAACATACTATTTGTACACAATGACTTTTTCCATATTTCTGACAAACTATACTTTTTGACTTTTCCGTAAAATCTTGACAAAACTATTACTTATTCTTAAGTTTGACCTATTGCTGCGTGGTTGGAAATGATAGATGAAAAAGCTACAACGCTTAAAGAACTTTTTTTTAAAAAACTCTCAATTCTATAAATGACTCCCCCCATTCAATGCAACAAGTCCCACCCTCCACTCGGCAAATCATCTAAAACGAAGGACCCCACTAAGACGACCGTTGTAAACTAGCCATGGATCTGAGAAAAACCAAGACTCCCCCCGCGAGTTGCAGCCAGGAACAGACTCCTGGACTACCATCATCACCACCATTCTGGACCCCCGAATCCTGCAATACTACTGCTGCTCATTTTGCTCCTAGGGCCAAGACGTCTCTGTTTGTGGACACAGTGAAATCGGTGTTGGTTGATATTGTGGAGGGGGTGATACATCGGTACAGAGAAGAAATCTGCAACGGGGTGCCGAGTCAGTCACCCCGGCCAGAGGCAACACGATTTTATGAATGACATGTCCGATTTCTACTTCAGAAACAATTACAAAGCGTTAATGAAAAGACTCTGGCTCACCGACTTCATTACTGAGATCGACCAGACTCTTATTGATAAAGACATTTTCACGGATGATTGGAGGATCCAAGGCGCTTCGGAGGCTTTTCTTCACAATCTCAAAAATTGCAGACGCCTCAAGGAGAGACTTGAAAAGATCCATGCCGAGTTGGATGGAGAAGAAGAAGACTATTAACCAGCAGTTGACTGAAGCCAGGGATTTGTTCGATACATTGACTTTCTCTTTTAAAGTAAAATAAAAATGGGAAACTACTATGCAAAATGCTCTGTATATATTGATCACAATATAGTCAATATCCTTTTAATAAGTGTGGTGATGAGGACGATTGAAAACAGAATGAGTAGTGACCCCTGTGTAAAAAGAACGGCTGAAGTTTGTAAACTGGAAGACATTATGGATATCGTTCGTTCTGGCAGTACTATTCCGGGTCATTGGGAAACGATTATAAACGAAACATTTAAAGTGGTCCTGGAATCTTCATTTTCCGAAACATTCTGTAACATTACCGCAGAAATTAAACAAACATCAAAAGTGTATCATGTGCTCTCACTGTATGCTCTGTTTGTAGATGTGATGCATCTTTGTGTCGAAAACAGCATACACATGAATATTCTGACTGAAGTGAAGAAACTCCACCATGATATTTCCAGTAATATGGGGAATTCTAAGATGGAGACGGTCCTGGGGATGTTACAATCAGTATAACTATTGATTTTTTGTGTGAAAAAATAAAAAATGTAAATGTGTTTTTTACATTTAAAAACTGTTGTCTTCATTATAGCAAGGGGAGTGTGTCTGATACATGTGTATTACAGTCCTTCACATGCACTGGTGTCTTCATTATAACAAGGGGAGGATAACAGGGAAGATGTAGGATAAATGTGTACTGAAACGTGCGTATTATACACCCACAGAAACACAGAAACGCAGAAACACGGAAACACACAGAAACACAGAAACACAGACACACAGAAACACTAGTGTGGTTTTTGTGTTTTCAGTGTTTTCTGTGTGTGTGTGTGTGTGTGTGTGTGTGGTGTGTGTGTGTGTGTGTGTGTGTGTGTGTGTGTGTGTGTGTGTGTGTGTACACACAAGCACAAATCATTTAAAACAAACCCTGAATCAAATCTAGAGAGGACCATTATGAGTCAGATCTTGACGAAATCTACTAAAACAAAGTACTTCATGGTAGTGGTCAGCTTTTTTACATAAAAGTGTACTTTTCAGTAACTTTCTCAGAGAATTTAAGCATAAATCTGTCAAATGTTCAAAACAGCCTTGTTTCACTGAAATAGCCTCAAACATCACAAACTGTCATTAAGAGTCAGATGCTTGACGAAATCTACTCAGAGTACTTCATGGTAGTGGTCACTTTTAAACACAAAAGTGTATCTTTCAGTAACTTTCTGAGAGAATTTAATCATAAATCTGTCAAATGTTCAAAACAGCCTTGTTTTTCACTGAAATAGCGTCAAAATCACAAACTGGCTGAAACTGTACAGTGAATTGGAGAAATTACAGCACAGAGTTTCTACTACGACACAGATAGTATAATCTATGTGACAAGACAGGGGCAGTCTCCAGTACTTTCATTGGCAGTGGTCAGTTTTTTTTTTAAATACAAAAGTGTATCTTTCAGTAACCTTTTGAGAGAATTAAGCATACATTTGTCAAATGGTCAAAAACAGCCTTCACTGAAATAGCCTCAAAATGACAAACTGCCCTTAAGAGTCAGATGCTTGACGAAATCTAATAAAACAGAGTACTTTCTCGGTAGTGGTCAGCTTTTTTAAAAAGAAAAGTGTATCTTTCGGTAACTTTTTGAGAGAATTAAGCATAAATCTGTCAAATGTTTAAAACAGCCTTCACTGAAATAGCCTCAAAATCACAAACTGCCATTAAGAGTCAGCATCCTAACGAAATCTACTTAGAGTACTTCATGGTAGTGGTCAGCTTTTAAACACAAAAGTGTATCTTTCAGTAACTTTCTGAGAGAATTTAATCATCTGTCAAATGTTCAAAACAGCCTTGTTTTTCACTGAAATAGCGTCAAAATCACAAATTGGCTGAAACTATACAGTGAATTGGATAATTACAGCACAGAGTTTTCTCCTACGACACAGATAGTATAATCTATGTGACAAGACAGGGGAGACTCCACTGCACATGGAGGTTTTATCTGGGGATCCCTAAAGTTATGCTTACCAGACCAAAAATTAAAAAAAAAAGTTGGGATGCGTGTGAAAGGGGTTACACAAAACGCATCCCAACCTTTTTTTTTTTTTTTTGACACACAAAAATCAATAGTTATACTGATTGTAACATCCCCAGGACCGTCTCCATCTTAGAATTCCCCATATTACTGGAAATATCATGGTGGAGTTTTTCACTTCAGTCAGAATATTCATGTGTATGCTGTTTTCGACACAATGCATCACATCTACAAACAGAGCATACAGTGAGAGCACATGATACACTTTTGATGTTTGTTTAATTTCTGCGGTAATGTTACAGAATGTTTCGGAAAATGAAGATTCCAGGACCACTTTAAATGTTTCGTTTATAATCGTTTCCCAATGACCCGGAATAGTACTGCCAGAACGAACGATATCCATAATGTCTTCCAGTTTACAAACTTCAGCCGTTCTTTTTACACAGGGGTCACTACTCATTCTGTTTTCAATCGTCCTCATCACCACACTTATTAAAAGGATATTGACTATATTGTGATCAATATATACAGAGCATTTTGCATAGTAGTTTCCCATTTTTATTACTTTAAAAGAGAAAAGTCAATATATCGAACAAATCCCTGGCTTCAGTCAACTGCTGGTTAATAGTCTTCTTCTTCTCCATCCAACTCGGCATGGATCTTTTCAAGTCTCTCCTTGAGGTGTCTGCAATTTTTGAGATTGTGAAGAAAGGCCTCCGAAGCGCCTTGGATCCTCCAATCATCCGTGAAAATGTCTTTATCAATAAGAGTCTGGTCGATCTCAGTAATGAAGTCGGTGAGCCAGAGTCTTTTCATTAACGCTTTGTAATTGTTTCTGAAGTAGAAATCGGACATGTCATTCATAAAATCGTGTTGCCTCTGGCCGGGGTGACTGACTCGGCACCCCGTTGCAGATTTCTTCTCTGTACCGATGTATCATCACCCCCTCACAATATCAACCAACACCGATTTCACTGTTCCACAAACAGAGACGTCTTAGCCCAAGGAGCAAAATGAGCAGCAGTAGTATTGCAGGATTTGGGGGTCCAGAATGGTGGTGATGATGGTAGTCCAGGAGTCTGTTCCTGGCTGCAACTCGCGGGGGGAGTCTTGGTTTTTCTCAGATCCATGGCTAGTTTACAACGGTCGTCTTAGTGGGGTCCTTCGTTTTAGATGATTTGCCGAGTGGGGGTGGGACTTGTTGCATTGAATGGGGGGAGTCATTTATAGAATTGAGAGTTTTTAAAAAAAAATTCTTTAAGCGTTGTAGCTTTTTCATCTATCATTTCCAACCACGCAGCAATAGGTCAAATTAAGAATAAGTAATAGTTTTGTCAAGATTTACGGAAAAAGTCAAAAGTATAGTTTTGTCAGAAATATGGAAAAAGTCATTGTGTACGTATGTTGAAAATCAAAAAGAAAAGAAAACTCAATTCATTACAATTAATGAATATTTACCTAGTTCTAAAGTTTTGCACCCCTTAAAGAAAAACCCCCTTCCTTACCAAGTACTTCATATTATACACTTTGTTAAGTGTTGCGTACATCAAGGTGTATCTTAAAGTATCTTAGTAACAACAGAAGAAGAGAAAAAAGCATTGATGTTAACAGAAACTGGATTGTTCCACTGAATAATAAATAAAAATTTCGAAAAGTGCGTTTAAAAGAAAATGTATTCAGATAAAGTATTTTGTTTTGAATATTAAGTCTAAGATGGTTACATTTTACCTCCTAAACCATTTGTATTATATTTTTGTTTTCCTAATAAAGACAGAGTCACCTGAATTAATTTTGTCTCCATACCTTTTTTTATTTTTTCATTTTGTAACAATCTTTAAACATTTGTAGAGAACAAACACTGTGGTTAAAATGAGTGTCTTTATGACATCTCTCACACCGTTGGTATTTTTCACAAGATTCATTTTTAAACACATCATCTTGATACAGAGATAACACATTTTTGTAAGACCTTTTACCTAGGTAGAAAACACAATGCTTTTCTTTGAGGGGTCCTTAGTTTTAAATGATCTGGTGAGGGTGTGACTTGTTATGTTGAGTTGGATACGGAGTCCTCTGCAAAAGTGAGAGTCTTTTTCACCAGTATGTCCATCGATGTCTGACTCTGTTTAAAAAATTCTTTAAGCTTTGTAGCTTTTCCATCAATCATTTTCAGCCAAGCAGTCAGAGGCACCCGCAAGGATGTCTGAAAAACCCCGCATGTAGAGTTGAAATACTCCAAAACAAAATCATCAGAGGGGTCCTTCCCCAGCGTCACCAAACGGCTTGTGCGGTAATACCACCGCCCGATGGTCTGCTTTTAGTTTCCCATACGGTGCTTGTCAGGACTCTTCTCACTTCTGGCGGCGGGGGGATATCTCCTTCTTCTTCTTCCTTCACATTGAGGGGCAGCGTGTGAAAACTCTTCTTTGATCTCGCATGCTGTCTGCGTTTCTTTGCTGATACCGATACAATGGTTGCATGGAGATCTCTGGAAGACACCAGAGTTAACACAGCCCAATCTGTTGAGGTCAGTGTCGCTTTAACACTGCGGGGTCCATACGTTTCTCCATTCTTCAGATTGTAGAAATGCAGTTCATTCGCCATATAGTTGAATACATAACCCCAAACATCGCCATTTTTCAGAGTCCATTCTTCATGAAGTTCTTCGGCTGGAGGCGTCTGAACCCGGCACAGATACTGCATTCGTTTCTTGATTGGTGCTCCGGACTGATGGCGGTAAGTTGTCACAGGCGTCTCGCTGATTAAACCCATATCTAGGCATCTCTTGGCCATTTTTCTTTTTTGAAAGGTGATTGGTGAGTGTAAATGACTGGCTTGTTATTTAGTTTGAGCCTATTTCTTTTTTCATCTATTTCCACCCCCCTTACTTTTAAATGATCTGGTGAGGAGGGCGGGACTTGTTATGTTGAGGGGGCGCGGAGCTCTCTGTAAAAGTGAGAGTCTTTACCAGTCAAACCTTTTTTTTGTTGTTGCATACAGCAACAATTCTAATATTACACCCTCACATAACTTCATATTGGGCTTCCTTATAGTTGTGTGAAGTAATTATAAAAACAAGATCATGGGAGGAATAGGATATTTATTATTTCCCTCTTCATAGAGACTTTCTTATAGTTAATAAAGTAATTACACATTAGTTCAAAATTCATACAAACTAAAGAGAATATCCCTAGGTATCACTATTAAAAACCTAAATAAGATATTTTTAAATGAGTATGAATAACCTCTTTGCAAAACAGATACTTCCTTGTAGTTAACAGTTTCACAAAAACTTGAAAAGAAACATTCTTAGCAAACACATATCATTTAAAACAAAACCCTGAATCAAATCTAGAGAGACAATAACGTTTTTAGGTGTCTTAGTGAGTGAAAATTAATGGCTGTTTTATTTAGTTTGAGCCGGTCCTGGAGTGAATGGAGCAGAAACACATTTTAAAAGGAAAACTTCTCTTTTATGGATACAGCAAAAATTCTAATATTACATCCTCACATAACTTCATATTGGGCTTATAGTTGTGTGAAGTAATTATAAAAAAGACAAGATCATGGGAGGAATAGGATATTTATTTTTCCCTCTTCAGAGACTTTCTTATAGTTAATAAAGTAATTACACATTAGTTCAAAATCCATACAAACTAAAGAGAATATCCCTAGGTATCACTATTAAAAACCTAAATAAGATATTTTTAAATGAGTATGAATAACCTCTTTGCAAACAGATACTTCCTTGTAGTTAACAGTTTCAAAAAACTTGAAAAGAAACATTCTTAGCAAACACATATCATTTAAAACAAAACCCTGAATCAAATCTAGAGAGGACAATAACGTTTTTAGGTGTCTTAGTGAGTGAAAATTAATGGCTGTTTTATTTAGTTTGAGCCGGTCCTGGAGTGAATGGAGCAGAAACACATTTTAAAAGGAAAACTTCTCTTTTATGGATACAGCAAAAATTCTAATATTACACCCTCACATAACTTCATATTGGGCTTCCTTATAGTTGTGTGAAGTAATTATAAAAAAGACAAGATCATGGGAGGAATAGGATATTTATCATTTCCCTCTTCAGAGAGACTTTCTTATAGTTAATAAAGTAATTACACATTAGTTCAAAATCCATACAAACTAAAGAGAATATCCCTAGGTATCACTATTAAAAACCTCAATAAGCTCTTTTTAAATGAGTATGAATAACCTCTTTACAAAACAGATACTTCCTTGTAGTTAACAGTTTCACAAAAACTTGAAAAGAAACATTCTTAGCAAACACATATCATTTAAAACAAAACCCTGAATCAAATCTTGAGAGGACAATAACGTTTTTAGGTGTCTTAGTGAGTGAAAAATAATGGCTGTTTTATTTAGTTTGAGCATCTTAACTAACTAACTCCATCCCCTCGCTTTCACCTCACAGAGGGTGTCTTAATCAACATATAGATTAGCATCCCAGGCTTATCTCAAACCCCACATCAAAAGGCCAACTCCAACGTGTGTGTGTGTGTGTGTGTGTGTGTGTGTGTGTGTGTGTGTGTGTGTGTGTGTGTGTGTGTGTGTGTGTAATTGTTCTTAAAGGTAGGGGGAGGTCATTTTGGAGAAACCAGCTTGACCAAAAAGAGGGCACGAGATAAGTTTGTGCACAGATCTCTGGCTGTAGGCGTCTGACCAGCTACGGCATTCGTTTCTTGACTGGCTCTCCGAATGGTAAGTTGTCACAGGCGTCTCTTGGTCACTTTTCTTTTTGAAAGGTGACTTGGTAAGTGGAATTACTGTCTTTTATTTAGTTTTGAGTATTTCTATTTTCATCTAATTCCACCTCCCACAATCTCATAGCCAGGAAGGGGTGGAGAAAGGGGGAGGCCTGGGCTGGGAGGGGGCGGGGGGCTAGGCTGTCTCACTCATAGAGATACCTAGATTAACATCATAGGCTTATAACATACCACATCAAAGGGCAAAACATCCAAGGCTAATTAGATAGCCCTGAGGGGACCAGACAGCATAACTTCAAAGAGACTACCTTAATCGAACACATCAAAGAATTAAACAACAAAACATGTCTCACTCATAGAGATACCTAGATTAACATCATAGGCTTATAACATACCACATCAAAGGGCAAAACATCCAAGGCTATTTAGATTAGATAACCCTGAGGGGCAGGATCAGACAGCATAACTTCAAAGAGACTACCTTAATCGAACACATCAAATAATTAGACAACAAAAGCACTCCACAGGGGGCTTTTCACACCTACCCGTTATAACACATCACCCCTCACATCAAAGGGTCTCAAACAATGGGAGGCGGGACTTAGCTCTGATAAAAGGCTCTCGACCAATGGGAGGCGAGGGGAGGCGGGACGTAGCTCAATTTGCATAATTGGGGGCGTGTCACATGTCACTTTTTTATGCATACTAATGAGACGAAAGCGGCATGGTAATACTACTCATGCGTTAATCGCGTTAAAATAATTAGTGGCGTTAATTTTTTTCCGCGTTATTAATGCGTTAACTTGACAGCCCTAATAACATCGCATGATCTCTATCACTCAAATGTAAGTACAGCTCAATAATTAATACATAGTACACTTGAAATACACTTACATGATCTCGGTCACTCAAATAATTATAAGCCTGATTTAAATACAGGTTACGAACATAATACTTAGTACACTTCAAATACACTTAAATACAGTGGCGAACCATGTCTATCACAACTGGACCTTCTGTAGACACACACACCCCCCGCCGCC
This sequence comes from Harpagifer antarcticus, assembly GCA_902827135.1. NCBI lineage: Eukaryota > Metazoa > Chordata > Actinopteri > Perciformes > Harpagiferidae > Harpagifer > Harpagifer antarcticus. Next base: position 257,520 of record CADEHL010001125.1, read on the forward strand.
GCCACGGACACCTCAGCGAACTAGTGCACTGCCCACCACAGCCACGCCCCGACACATGGGGTCACGCCGGCCAATCACAAGCTTTGATGCGTTCAAGTGCATTATTCTGGCACAGGAAGATTATGTTATAGGACATTAACGATAAAACAGAATATTGTTGTTCTATTTTTAGACACATCTCACGATCGACTGGGAATCTCCCAGTCGATCGCGATCGACTGGTTGGGCACCCCTGATCTAGATCCTCTGTCTCTCTCCAGTTAACTAGCGGGCCTTCTAGAGTACCCTGGAACCGAGGGGAACTCTGAAAGAATACGCCCATTGGCTACAAATCAATATATGATTGGTTGATCAAACTGTCAGTCCAAACGTACGCTCTCTTTCAGTGCAACGGCCAGTGCATTCTATCAAATAGAATACCTTGGTTGAAGGATATTCTACCCAGAGACCCAGAACAAGATCTGATTAGTTGCTTTCTTTTCTAACACAAAACCACTGAAATGCGTAGTGCATGGTCCGAGAAGGACAAACAAATCAACGTAACAGATCAACAACACAGATACTATTCTCATTTATTCATTTTATATACATTTTATTTATATAATTAAATCGATTTTTTGTTTGTTTCATCTGAGTGTTCCAGGGTATTCTCTGAATACCTTGAAGGCCCTGACGGTTCGCCACTGCTTAAATTAAATATCTAAGATATAGTATGATAATACAGTTAAAAAAAAAAAAACTCAGATTACAGTGTAATTAATGTTGTTATCATTTTTTTTGCACCATAAGAAAACAAGTTAAAATCAGTACAGGTTTTAAGTTCAACTGGAAGAGTATTCCAGTGCTTGATGGCCATAAACGAAAATGCTGATCATCCAAAGGCAGTGTGCCAGAGAGGGATGGTTAGATCTGCATTTAATGCAGATCTGGAGTTTTTGCAACTCTTCACATCTGTTTGTCATTACTGGTGTCATTTTCTGGTTGCTAACAAATGCCATTGTCAGTGGCGGCGCCAGGGTATGGCTGGGGTAGGCTACAGCCATACCAAAATCTGGCTTAGCCCCCGTGAAAAATGATGTTAAAGTAAGCAAAATAAAGTCCACCAACTCGCACAGAGTAAATTGCACAGACAGCAGTTAGTAAGATTGATTTCAGCAGCCACTTGTCTAGAAATACCGAAAACCAGAAACGGTTTTGAAAACTTTTGTCACGTAGTGATCGTCTTCTCAATAGAACATCTTTGATAATGTCTTCTGGCCAATCACAATCAAGATAACGGCGTGGTGTTGTTGCAGGAAGTCCCGACGGAGAATACTTTTTCTGTAGTACATCTCTATACATCGATACAACATTACGTGTTGATAGAAATCAACACGTAATGAAATAAGACCCCACGGTTTGATGATTGATAGGTGTGTGGGCTGTCTTTCATAAATTAAATTAAATAAATAAACAAACAAACAAACATTGAACAATGTAAATCTATTCTAGTAGACCTCAACAATGGAATTATGATCAGTAGAAATGGCCATGACATGGGACCTTTAAACACATTCAAAATTGTGTCTTGATACACGTTAATCTGCAGAAGATAACAAAGTGAAGCAAACAGAAGAGAAAAACTGTGTTTGTAGAGGATTGTGTGCTTAGCCTCTAACATCTAAAGCCAGGAAAATTGTCCTGCATCTGCAATAAGAGGTGGTCTCAGCAGGTTAACGCAATTTCATGCCAAAATGAGCACCAAAATTGCAGTGCGCCGCCTCATCAGCATAAACAGAGCCTAAGCTGTGCCTCTAAAAAACACTTTGGTTTAGTGCCAGGAAATTACCAAAGAGGCGCAGAAGCAAAAAAGCACCATGGGAAAGGTTTCAGAAAGACCCCATTGACATTTGTGACTAAAAACCGAAAATAGCATTTCTCAATACAATGCGTGGTTTGCTGCATAGGTTAAGATAAGGATGACTTTTCTTTTTATATAATAGATTAACATCTAGATCTAGATTTTTAGCTATCCTTTAAACCGTTTCCAATGAGCCAGATGTCTTCAGGCATGTTGGGAGTGTGTTTGGTTCACAGCACTGCAGTCCAGTGACTGTGGTTAGACGACTTTACTTTATTACTTTATTAATCCTTTGAGGGGATTAGACCAGCCTCATAGAAAGACTTCTGATATTCCCTTAGACTTCTGTTGTAATCTGAAATTGGGAAGCAATGCGTGTCGTGGAGCGACCAATATTTCGAAACACGGGATAGATCCAGCTTTGAACCCCATTAGTGTTAGGAACGTGACACAAATACTCGCACGAGTCAAGGCAAATTTCAAAATCAAAAAGGTCTTTACTTAAACAAAAAAACACAAAGTCACTCTTTAGAGGCAAAAGGCCAAATGAAAAAACTAAAACTAAATTTGACTTTGGGAATTAACAACAAAGGTTCTTGGCTTGAAACCCTGGCTCTATTGATTGCACATGAAACAAGAAGAACTGGCACGGGACAAAGGGAGACGAGGACTATATACAATCAAGGGAGGGGCTGACAATCTCACAGGAAAACATACAGTGGGAGGAAGTAAAGGGCTCTGAAACGAGAAGGAAAGGTAAGTACAAAATAAAACAGGGAGTGCAATGACAGAAGGTGCATGACGAGACTAGACATGAGTGACTGTAACTTAACATGAACAATGAGACATGACTAAAATAAACTAAATCTAAACATGGACTATAAACTAAACATGAAACATAACATAAACTTGATAAATAACTTAACATGACATGAGTAAATAAACAGACATAGTGTGATGTTACAATTCGATTTCAGTGTTTCAAAAAGCACACTGACTGATGACATAATACAATTATAAAACATGTTAACACATTAGCTCTCTTCTCATGAATCTAAAACCAGCTTTAGTTTTGTGTAGTAATTTGTGGCACTAAGACATGTTGACCTACTGTACAGTCATTTACTTCCCAAATGTGTTGTGGATGAATTGTTCTCAACATATAAAGGAACGCTGTATCTTTCAGTTCATCACAAACATTCAAACTCAACACAATATTTCCAAGGGGTGTAGTGGAGTAGAAGTATTTTGTAGTATTTGTGTTGAAGTAGAGTTGACACATTTCTACATTCTATATTTATTCTATATTTTACAATTCATTCTATGATCTGTACATTGTTCTGCATTGTACTGTTTCTATTTGTGTGGTTAACCTTTCGGTGCTAACTCAGGGGTGGTGGGTAAGAGGAAGATAGCGTTTCCAAAATGATTGGTCCCAAGGCTATTGGCAAACGGTACAATTTACCGTTGTTTTCAAAATGTCTCATATACGTCTGAATAAGGTTGTAGTTAGCTTGAGAAGCTAGTGGAACAGAGGCTAACCTGATTGTGTCATCCTGACTTTGACTCTGTATTCAAAGAGAAACATTACACTGCTAATTCTATCTGACACTGTGACGTATATGTGACAAAATACGATGCATTATTAAAATATTTAACTATCCAGCAGTATAAAATGTGGTTACAATTATGAAATAAAATGAAATAAAAAACACTTTAGATAAGACTAGATTTAAAGTGTGTTTTAAAAAGTTTGGTGACACTTTCTATAAAGACCAAATTTATGGAGCATTATTGGGGCATTTATAGTCAATTATATTTTTTTCAGATGCACTTCAGATCAACAACAGAAAACATTTTAGTGTTACCAAAGGTTTTAATTGTTACAGTTGTTTGTCATTTACACCTTGTTTAAGCACAACTTTAATTACTACACTTTATAAACAAATTGCAATCAATCATATTACTACAACATATGACAGCAAGGTGCAGATGATACTGCATTCAAACACATGGATCCAAATGAATGTTTGCGTATACATGCTGGAGACTGAACTCTGCAGCAATAATGATGGAGCTACCTGCAGGGAAGATCAAATTATCATCAGCTCTCGGGAGCATCATTAGTCACACTTTCCATGAATTACAAAGCACCACTGGACCCAAAATAATTATTTCTACCCTCATCATTTTCATCAGTCTGTGATCCTGATCAATTGGCCTTCAAACATAATTACTTGGTACACAGCATATGACCACAAACCAAACTACCCATAGTATGTCCAGTCTAATGTCCTTATTACATTTGGGGCCATACATTATACATTTAAATCCTAAAATAACATGATTGATGCCATGTTGTTGTCGGCATAAGGTCTTACATCCATGTGCATTCAGACATCCATGAAAATGGCTGGATATGATAAGCTGAATGATTAAAAAAATCCCCAAATTACAGGGAATTGTATACATATTATATTAACAAGGTTTAAATCAAACACCAACACACAATGGAAATCAAGCAAGTTAATGTGTTTCAGCAGAGAGTGGAGGGTTGTGATGGACAGGATAGTAAAGGGTTTAGTACATCAGAACTTTATGTGGAGCCAAGTTAACCTAACCCTAACCATGATCTTTCTCAGAGCATTGATAATGGGGCAAAAGTCATCACCATAAATATCTAACGCCACACTGTGGGAGACCCTTAAAGTTTACCTCAGAGGGCATATTATAGCTTAGTCCTCTAGAATTAAGAGAAAAATATTCAAAGCTACAAGAGATATCTCTATACCCATCATGACTTGAAATATGTCCTATCGCCAACCCCTTATAAGGAGCGTCTAAGGCTGCAAACTGAACACAACCTTCTAACTACTGATGAGGCAACGCGTCTTATTTTGAAATCCAGGCATAATGTCTAAGACAAAGCGAACAAGCTCCTGGCCCTGCAAGCTCGTCAAACAGCTGCCGCTCGGTCAATTACTGAAATGCTGTCACATACAGGAGAGACACTGATAGATCATGAGGACATAAATGAAGCTTTTCTGAATTTCTATCTAACCTTTATGCCTCAGAATGTAATGAGGACCCTGAGGTCTTCTTTCAAAATGTTACACTTCCTACTGTGTCAGAGGAACAAAACATTAAATTGAGCGCAGATGTTTCAACATCCGAAATAATTATGGCCATTAAATCAATGCAAAACAATAAATCACCCGGCCCAGACGGATTCACGACTGCATTTTATAAAAAGTGTTCCCCTCAACTCGCACCAATTCTTCAGACAATGTTTAAAGAAGCACTCTCTTCAGGCTCCCTTCCTATGACTTTACGCCCTCTATCTCCCTCCTTGTGAAAAAAGAGAGACCCATTGTTGTTCTCCTCATATCGCCCTATTTCCCTATTTAAATAGCTGTCTAAGGTCCTGGCCAAACGTCTGGAAAATGTGATTCCAGATATTATATCTCCTGATCAGACAGGATTTATCCAGAACCGACATTCGTATTCAAATTTGAGAAAACTATTTAATAATGTCCACTCAGCCCGGTCACCCGACCCAGAGGTAGTAATTACATTACATTACATTGCATTTAGCAGACGCTTTTGTCCAAAGCGACTTACAATAAGTACATACGACCAGGAAGACACAGCCCAGAAGAAAAACAGAATCATATAAGTACAGCAGGTATCATAGAGCCAAACATTTCAAGTGCTACTCAGCTGGCTATAGATAAGCCAGTCCTATGTTAGTATATAAGTGCTTTGTCAGCTGGCTATAGATAAGCCAGTCCTATGTTAGTATATAAGTGCTTTGTTAGTAATTCTATCGCTCGAAGTGGAGTCTAAAGAGATGAGTTTTCAGTCTGCGCCGGAAGATGTGCAGGCTTTCTGCCGTCCTGATGTCAATGGGGAGCTCATTCCACCATCTTGGAGCCAGGATAGCAAACCCACGTGTTTTTGCTGATGGGAACTTGGGTCCACCTCGCAGCGAGGGTGCAGCGAGTCGTTTGGCTGATGCCGAGCGGAGTGCACGCGCTGGGGTGTACAGTTTAACCATGTCCTGGATGTAGGAAGGGCCAGATCCATTCGCAGCATGGTATGCAAGCATCAGTGTCTTGAAGTGGATTCTAGCAGTTACCGGGAGCCAGTGAAGGGAGCGGAGGAGCGGAGTGGTGTGGGAACATTTTGGAAGGTTGAAGACCAGACGAGCCGCTGCATTCTGGATGAGCTGAAGAGGTCAGATGGCACATGCAGGTAGACCAGCTAGGAGGGAGTTGCAATAGTCTAGGCGTGAGGTGACGAGAGCCTGGACCAGAACCTGCGTGGCTTTCTGGGTCAGCTGGGGACGAATCTTCCTGATGTTGTACAGCGTATATCTGCAGCAACGAGTTGTAGCAGCGATGTAATGTCACTTGATGCGGAAAAGGCCTTTGACCGGGTCGAATGGAGATACCTATTCATTGCCCTACAAAAATGTGGCTTTAAAAAAGAATTAATTGCGTGGATTAGACTTCTCTACTCCTCTCCCCTGGCTGCTATAATCTCTAATAACACTTGGTCTAATTACTTCCCCCTTGGAAGAGGTACAAGACAGGGATGCCCGCTCTCTCCACTTCTTTTTGCGCTAGCAATTGAGCCTTTGGCAACAAAACTCCGTTTATGTAAGGATTTCAAAGGCATTGATCGGGCAGGACAAAAGTTGACCTGCTTTTATATGTATCCGAGCCTGCCTCATCGCTTCCCCATATCCTGGATATCCTTGATCAATTTGGGAAAGTTTCTGGTTATAAATTAAATGTACAAAAGAGTGAACTTCTCCCTTTAAACTCTGCAGCCGATGTACTCCCCCCTAGCCTTTTCCCCTTTAAAAGGGCTCAAGATGGCTTCAAATATTTAGGAATTGAGGTCACTCGCTCTCTCCTTACTACTTTCACTGAAAACGTTACCACTCTTCTCACAAAGTGTAAGCAAGATATGAACCGCTGAGCCTCCTTACCATTATCTCTAACTGGGCATGTCAATCTCGTTTAAATGATAATGTTACCAAAGTTTTTATATCTTTTCAAACATCCCCGTATTTATTAAGAAATCGTTTTTAAAAGACTCTTCATAAATGTATTATTTCTTTCCTATGGGGGAATAAACCTAGTCGGAACAGTAAAGCTCATATGCAAAGGCCAAAACGATCAGGAGGTCTCGCTCAAACTAATTTCCTTTTCTACTATTGGGCATGCAACATTCAGAAGTTGATACACTGGTTTGAAAACACACCGATGTCAGAAAAAGCAGACTGGGTGAAACTAGAGTTTTCTTCGTATCAACACCACCTGGGCTCAGTGGTTTGCACAGGCTTACCCCTTCTCAACACTAATTGAAGTCGAGTGTAATAGTAAGTAATTCAATAAGAATATGGGCTCAGTTTAGGAGGCACTTTGGACTACAGGATGCTTCTGTTCTCTCCCTCATTAAGTCAAACCACATGTTTACCCCATCCTGTACAGACCCGGCTTTTACTGTTTGGTTTAATAATGGGATTAAATCAATTTATAATCTTTACATTGAGGACACATTTGCATCTTTCTCTCAATTATCTGAACTGTATAGCCTCACTAAGAATCACTTGTTTCGTTACCTACAAATTAGGAGCTTTGAAAGTAAGACATTCAGCTCTTTTTCAAATAAGCCCATATCCTCAAACTGAAGTCAGACCGTAGAGGACTGATTTCACTGACTTATGATCTCATTGGTAATGTCAATCCGCACCCTATTGAACATTTAAGAGCTGCTTGGGAATCTGATCTGGGAAGAACTTTGACGGATGACCAGTGGGAATCAGTCCTGGACCAGGTGCACACATCTTCCTCTTCTGCTAAACACAGCCTGATACAACTGAAAGTGGTACACAGAGCTCATTTAACTAACGCTAGATTGGCTAAAATGTATCCAGAGGTTGAACCGTCTTGTCCCCGATGCAGAAGCCAGCCAGCACATACACATGTGTTGGGTATGTCCCAGCCTCTTTACTTTCTGGAGATGTATTTTTTAATCTTTTAGTGAAATGTTTAAAACTTGTGTTGAGCCTGCCCTTTTTGGTTTGGCACCAAAGGTGACCTGTGCATCCCTACCAAACCAAGAGTGGTGGGATTGAAATGAAGATTTTGATTTGTCAGCATGTGTATATATATTTACTGAATCTGTATCACTTGCTTTTGTTAAAAAACTGAGAAAATCAATGCAAATATTATCATAAAAGACACCAAAAAAAAGAAGAAAAAGGTCACCACCATCTGATAGGATGCCGGCGCACCAAATTAAAAAGCTGATAACAACACAACTGGGCAGAGGGCAAAGTAATAAAGAACCTAGGAAAAGTACCAAAACTAAACGAGGAACAAGGGAGTAACATGAGGACTCAGCCAGGAGGCATTCAGACAGACTGGTACAGACACGGCTGTAGAGGGGAGGCAAAACCCATAAGGGCAGCAGGTGAACACACACAGGTAGATAGAATCAGTGTGAAGCAACCATTCACACAAAGGCAGGAAAAAACATGGACAGGAAGTAAAGGAGAGTGATCTTACCAAATAAAACAGTAAACGAAAAACAAAACAAAAGTAATGTATTCTCATTCAAAATACTGTGTTTGTGATTTACTCTTAGCCAAGTGCTTAAGTGTATTTTAATAAACATGTTTTTATAATTGCAATGTGAAACAATGGGACAATGCTTAGCACCAAACAGTAGACAGACTGAAAGTAAAAAGCCATATATTCCCATCAGGTGTTGGGACAGAGCTAAAGGGAAACTATTGGACTTAATTCATCATGTGGACACATGAACACACTTCTTAATGAATGTTAATGTTGTTTTAAAACGTCTGGATCTGTGAATGAGCCACCATTTATATGGAGCTCTATGGCACAGTTAAAAGTAAAATATTAGCATCCCATCCATGAGTATAAATTAAATAAATTAAAGTAAAATCGACTTTTGTGACTGAATTGTGTCAATGAGCACACATTGTTAATGCAAATAGCTGCATGCAAATACAACATACATACAGTAAGCAACAGAGGTGTACATTGGTTCAACCGGACTCATCAAGTTCTCACAGCTGTAGAAGGTGGCAAATGCATGTGAATGTGTTCCACATTGTAAAAGAACACTACAATGAATTAGCATTGAGCCTTCAAACCCGTAACCACATGATAGCAAAGAGGAATACACACACACACCACCACACACACCACACACACACACACACACACACCTTTTCATTTTCTGCAGACCTCTCCCCAGCTCCTGAGATCAGCATGGATGTGAAGTCAAGTGCTAGGAGGGGAAGCTGAAACGATGCTTTGGAGACCCACACTTGACAGACCAATGCCTCGGGCTACGAAGGAGTCAGCAGCCTTCTTCCTTCACTCTAGTCACCCCCTCCCTCAAATTCTAATCTCTATACCTCTTAACCCTCCATCCCATATCAAAGCTTGCCCTCTGACTCCAACCCAGGAGAGGGGGCCCCGCTGTCCATTTGAACAGCGACCTTGTGGAAAGATCCCTTAGCAGAAAATTAAAATATAGTGGAGGACATCAAATCAATAAAGGCCATGGAAGTGTGGGAATGGATAACATGGATATTAAATTATGGATTGATGTGAAGGAATGGCATTGGGTTAAAAATTGGGGGAGAAAGCAGACGTGATCAGGTGGGAGGAGGAGGGTCTGTTACGTGTGAATCTTTACTGTCTGTTTTAATATTCCCAGCAGAGAGAGAAACAGACAGAAAATCAATTGCTTCATTTTTTCTCTGATATGAAAAAGTTAGACGGAGGGCTGAGCTTCAAGTCTCTCTCTCAAAGTGTTTTTTCTCCCTGTGCCACCTTGAAAATCATCTCGTCTCTCATCTCTAAGTGATTGAGACAGAAAAACGTGTCTGAGTGAACAACCAGGTAAAGAATGAGAATGCAGGGTGAGAGGAGCATCCTGCAGCATATCCTTCTTTTCAAGCATGACAAGTAGCATCTCATTCAGCTATTTCCTCATTTTAAACGTTATAGTAGGTCTTTTGGTAATTGGTTACAGTTACTTTGAGTTTCAGTACTCCACTACAGATTGGTGTACGTCCCATTTCACTCAGTTCATGATTATTTTTATATTTGCTGTTCAGCATGGCCTTGGAGAGGTGCCTGTTCGCACTGCCAAGTGTGTGTTTTGGACCTGTGTGTATTTTTTAATAAAATAGCAGATAATTTTGTTTATTTCCCTTGTGGGACCAATAAAGAAATGCTTTCTTTCTTCCTCAACAGTTAGTGCCTAAAGATTTTCTCCTGGGGAGAGTCCAGTGGAGCATAAGAAGAAGATTGTTGGTTTTACAGTGGCCTCGCTGCTGACAAGTCATTCTACAGAGCACACAGTAATCACCGTTTGGCACCAACGGACCTGCAGTGACAGCAGGGAAACTTCAAATTGTTACTTACCTAAAATAGTGGCTCCATTGCTGTTTTAGTGGCCGTTAGTTCAAGGTAATAGGTTCATAGGCAACTTAATATGCAGGAATACTTCGTTCTGAGTTGTGTTCCAAAGTTCAAACCTTTAGTGAAGACTAAATGTAGTCACAGGGACAGGTAAGTGTTATTGAAAGTAATTCACAGCTTCCAAATCCTCACTGCATCTTGATTGAAGGTAACAACATGATGATATCAAACTATAGCACTGCATGAAAAATACTAGACTCACATTTACAAAAACTTTCAACGATCCGGCACATAACACAATCATATCACAATATCTTTAAAACTACAAGTCCTTTTATATCAGCTGTGCACCGTTATGGTGTAAATACAGCCTATCTACCAATTGGATCAAATATAAAAGTCAGCCGAATTAGTGTTGATACTGCAAGGAGACGTATTGTGTGAAGACAAATTGAAGATGTTGTTTAATGGCTGATATATTTATGATCCACGACACGTTTTCAGTTTTGGCGGCAGTTCTTCCTGTTTGTCTAGAAGTCTTCTCATCAGGGCTCTATAAATATTACAGATATGTAATATTTAATGCAGCCGAACCGTGTATTACAATGCCGTTATGTGATGACTTTCAAAGAGAAAAGCAAGCACACTCGGAATAAAGTATTTTTTTAAATGTTTTCGGATTTCACATCGCATAAACACCATATCCCAGCGTGCATTGCGGCTAAACCATCCAATCATCGAGCTGAGGACCTTGCCTATGTCTGTTTCCGGTATTCTTTATGATGGACGTATTTTGTTATACACACATTCCTTCACATTTAAATTTTTACATTAAAGTATTTCGTGAGGCCTTCTAAAATGTTTTTAAATATAACTACGGTTCTAGTTGACGAGTTTGTAAATGAACATGAACCGAAGCTGTTGCCTGGCAACGCAATCCCACAACATCACATCCGTTAATTCGGCATCCACACCATACAGTCTATGATCCCCACACACATGGATTAACATCGATTTAATACATTAACGTAGCCTTTGTTTCTGCTAAAAGAGGTGTCGACCAGCTGGGGCAACAAGACAATCGGCGTAATCGAGTGTGACTATTAAAAAATAAATCATTATTATATTAATATTGACAATAACAACTGACCGTCGGGGTAGCATTTGCTTGGCATTTCCGGGTATATCTCCACTGGTCGGGTCATGTTAACAATACCGTGTAACTGTCACGTTTGAAGGGACGAAATCGTGACATCTTCACATCTCCCAGCATGGTAAATGGTCACATGTTCACGTCTTGCCGTGATACCGGGTTGCTTTTATGATATGTCAATAAACCTTTGAACATTTTGAAATCTTGAAAGGGATGTGCAAAATAGCCATTATATATATTTTGTAATGAACGATTAGAGAATAACGAGTAATGAATATTAGGGATCGACCGATATGGCTTTTTCAAGGCCGATACCAATACCGATTATTAGTAATCAAGGAGACAATAACCGATATACATTTGCAGTAAAATCAGAAAATCTTGGTGTCAAAATGTAGAATAACACAACTCCAACGCAACTTCATTGAAATGCCTTTAAGCATATGTTTAATTAACTTTTCAACATCTTAAAACAAGAAGTGCAGGAAGCTTCCAGCAACATTTCTTATGAAGCTAGTTTCTCTCATGAACTGAATGATAGGACTCATTTTAATTTGTGAGACATGTGTATCTATCAATGTTGACAGATAATTATGTTAGAGATATCAAAGTTTCCAAATATAACTGGTTTCCTCTCTGTGACCCTGAGTAAAGTAAATGAAGTTGTGGTGCAGAAAGCAGAGTTGCTCAGCATGCTCTCCAGTGAGACGGCTTCTGTTCTTCTCATAGATTGCAGAGACTTCGCTGAAGACCCGCTCACTTGGAACGGATGAGGGTGGTGGGCAAAGAAACTTTCTTGCTTGTTTGGCAAGTAGCTTGAAGCGCCCTTCATTCTGTCTCCACCACTGGAGTGGATCCCCTTACGCCTGTCAATCACTGGCTCCTTGAGGTACAGATGTAACTCATCCTCGAGGCAGGATTTAGCCAACGGCTCATCAGTGTGGGATACTAGAAGAGAACTGAACATGTCATCAATATGGCTACGACAAGATATCTGTTCTCTCCGTTGCCTTTTGGGGGTTCTTCTGTCTTCCTCATTGGTCCCTTCTGCAGCAGCCTGCTCTTCCTCACTGATATCTTCTGCAGCAGCAGCAGGCTCTTCTTGACTGGGCACATCCTCTTTCAGCCATTATTTGGCCTTGGTCAGTGTAGCGTCAAAGGAGAATACATGATTCTTATAGCGAGGATCTAAGAGACATGCCAGCACCACCATCTTTGTTTCTTCCAGTTTTGAGAAACGTTTGACCAGGTTTCTGATGCCTTGTGTTGAGGGCCCTTCACCTTGAAATAGCATCTTCAGCACAGTCAGACATGGAATAATGCAGGACGCTGAGGAGTTGTTATGGCTCACCTCTAGTGTCACTTCCTCTATTGGGATGAGAGTTTCGACCAAATTGGACACAATGTCCCACTGGTGAGAATTAGGACAGGCACATCCTCCGTGTTCGCCTGCATAGATGCTAAGAGCATGCTTTTGCTCCAGTGCGCTTTGCAGTATGTGGAGCGTTGAGTTCCACTGGTCGGGACAGCCTGGACTAGGTTGTGTTCTGGCAGGCCAAGGTCCTTCTGAATGGCCCTCAAACGCTGCTTGGCAAGAATCGAGTGGTGGAAATGGGTGGCACACCTCTTTAATATCGCAATGACATCTATGACGGCGCTTTGACTTGACAGACCATCATTCACCACGAGCTGCTATGAGTGCGCTGTGCAGCTGAGGTCTGGGAGTTCAGCAAGTCTCATTCCCTTGACCATATTTGCTCCACTGTCTCGGAGCACAAGTGCTACACGGTCTTTGCTTATTTTCCAGTCATCAAGCATGCCGAGGAATGTCTCTCCGATATATTCCCCAGTGTGGGATCCATGCATCGCCTTTGTATTCAAAACAACCTGCTTTCTGGTCCATTCATTGTCAATGAAGTGGCATGTTAGGCTCATCAGTGACATGGTTGATCCAGACCAGCAGTCTGTAGTGAAGGAGAGTGAGTGGCCAGCGTTCTCTGGTTGGATCAGGGCATTTATCTTCTCTACAACCTTGTGGTGAACATCATACAGCTTTACAGTGCGGTAATACTTCTCATTTTCAGCACATATCAAACATGTCATGCATTGTAGGCTGAGTTGGAGTCATTGTCCCCTGCTGAGATTCAGATTCACGTTTCCCCTGTGCGGTTCCATAGATACCAGGGTGATGAATCCTAAGATGGGACCACAGGTTTGACGTATTTGTCGCTTTTGCAATTGTTGATCCCATGTTGACACATTACATTACACCTACTTTGCATGTCTTGCAGACTGCCTTCCCCTGTGTTGTTTGAGTGTAATACTCCCATACTGCACTTGTTGCCCTTTTTTTTAGTGCAACCATCTGCAATGAGTTAGAGAGACAGAGAGTCAGAGATTCAGGCTGACATGCTTAACTAACAATAATGCTTCATTCATTATGTCAAAACAATGCCTGTCTAGCTAGCATAAAATCCCAACCGCTAGAGCCAATGGAATCGAGGGGAAGTTCCACATACACACATTACCAAATAAGGAGTGAGAGTGACGCGTAGCCAAAACCGAAAGCTGCGATACTCTGGTGGCTATCATTAGCAGCTACAATTAATTCTCCGATTTTTGCATAAAGATGGAATTATGGATTATGAATATTTTTTTCAAAGTGACCAACACATTCGATTAACCTATGGATTAACCTTCAGCCGCGTTTTTTCTCGTTTTAATGCCATTGAACACAATTTTGATCAGAATAACAGCTAAAGGTGAGCGTATCTCCGTGTTTTGCTACCTAAACTACGTCGTGTGTTGTCTGTATTTGCTTCCCCTTTCAAGTATCCCCACCGGGGGGGTCTTTGGGTCTTAACAGGCTAATGAGCTTCAAATATCAACCTGAAAACAATTCACCTTGCTAGTGATGATTTCTGTCGATTAACAGTCGTGATGATTTAGTCGACCGGGAGTGTCTGCCTCACTCACTCGCGGAGTCTGTCTGCACGGCGTGAAAAGTTTCTGTGGCGGAGCCACTGGTCATTGATTGACAGCTGCCGAGAAGCCCGGAGTTGCCAGGTTTGATCATTGCCTGAACCGAGCCGAGGAGTGACAACAGCAACATTAGTTGGACGAGATATAATGATAAAGTTGTCCATAAAAAACTATTATATTCGTAAAGGGTACAGCTAATATATATATATATATATATATATATATATATATATATATATATATATATAATCAAGCAGGCAGACCCCTCTCGAGAAACGGACAAAGTTTTATTGGCAATTGGATAAAGAAAATGCCAATACAGATAACGCTAGCCCGGTCGACCCCTAATGAATATGCTTTCAGGGGTACTCAAACTTTTTTGTTAAAGGTCCACTTGTGAATTTTATATAAGGTCAATGGTCCGGATCAATGCCAGTAAAGTTCCCCCCCGGAGCGGAACAACAAAACTGAAATTAAGAAGCAGTTTCGGCGCTCTATGCATGGGGCCCCCTTGAGGGGGTTTCCCGACATGTCGTTGCAGTAAATTAAAGGGTGTTTCATGTTGTCGTTGCTGTGGACCTTCTTAATCTTTTTTTATTTAAATTTTGAAATTGTTACGTTTATTCTTTGTTTGTCTTGTGTTTGAATCTTTTATTTAAAATTAATTAATGTTATGTTTTGTGAGCTGAGCTGTGTGATTTTATATTGTATGTATTGTTATGGAAATAATTGTCCTAGACTCCTAGATATGACGTACATGACCAACCCTGACGTCTGTTTATCTCCTTTAAGGACATAGGCTGCTTCAGCCATAAAGTTATTGTTCCCGTTCTGTGACCGGTCAACACTAGGTCACAGATGGTCTGTTTGTTGTGGGTACACTGGGACACTTCCTTCTTTGTTGTTTGTGGCCTCCGAGGTATGAAATCTTCGAGGCCATGGGCGATGGAGGCAAGTGGACTCCGTGTGCCCAACTGTCTAAACTATCTTATCAAAACATGTTAATCACTCTCTGTGAAACCAGTTAAATGGGCTAACGAGAGAGAGGTGCTCCAGAATTGACGTGGCACTCTCCCGTGCAGTCTCACCGTGACTGCTGTGACTTGTGATGTGAATCCTCCGGCCGTAACTCCAAATAAACCATCAGTGTTTGACATCAAAAGCTCCTGCTCTACCGTGTCTCCTTCCTGAGTCGGTGACTCCTAATTGCACTGCTACACCAGAAGTTTCCTCCACATGTATCTCTCTGTACAGCACTTTGGTCTGGAGGTTTTAAAGTGCTATATAATAAAGTTGGATTGGATTATATCTACCTTATTTTCCTACTTAGTTTATAAGGAAATTATGAAGAGGAACAAATTAAATGATTTGAAAATGATATCTATGTAGGTGCTGACGCTGTTGGCGGTTCTAGTGTTAACACACATTTAAATTAAATATGTGTAATTGCAAATGCCATATATGATTTTCTTACCTGGAATTCTGCCTTTTTGAACAGACTTTTTGAGTCCTAGCTATTGTCTGCAGTTCTAAGGTTAATATGAATCTAATATGATTGTCATCGGTCTAAATTAGATTTCAAATGATTAACTGTGTATGTAATGAAGATCATAGTGTGGGTTGAATCCATTTTCATAACCACTGTCTTTTAACTGATTTAAATGCTGAAACTGGGCTTATTCATCAGAATTGTGTATGACTGAGCAATGACTTGACTTGCTTGACTCTCACCACAGACATGACATGACTTGCACATGTACGACTTACTCCCACCTCTGATACATACAGTATGATGGCTTGAACTAGTGGGAGAAATAGCACTGTTTTTCTGTAGCCAATGCCTTGAACCTCGGCAAAAATGGCATTATAAGCATTAGAAAGACAAGGTTAACTTGCGGTCTGCAATGCGTGTCACGCTCGCCGAGCACACAAGTAAATATATATGCACGTTCATTCTCACAACGCGTCAGACACAAGCAAATATACATTAAAGGGGACCTATCATGTTTTTATACATAAATATGTGTCCCCGGTGCGTCGGGGAACTCACGCAGCGTCAGAAATAAAACCCTCTCTCTTTTCCTCCGTACCCAAATCTTTTAAAAACAGGGGTACAACGAGCGGATACAGATTTGCTGCCGATCTGACGTCAAATCGGCAGCGACCCACAGAAAGTTGCTATCAGAAACAATGCCTGACGTGTTTTGAACATAATCTCGTCTTTGTAAATGGACTGTACTTATATAGCGCTTTATCCAGTCTTTATGACCCCTCAAAGCACTTTACATACTACATGTCATTCACCCATTCATTTAGAGCAGTACCACTTGCTCTAGGACCTAACATTCACACACCATTGGCCATGCCATCGGGAGCAACTCAGGGTTAAGTATCTTGCCCAAGGATACATAGACATGTTGGCTGCACGGGCTGGGCTCGAACCCACAACCTTCTGGTTGAAATTAGATTTCAAATGATTAACTGTGTATGTAATGAAGATCATAGTGTTGGTTGAATCCATTTTCATAACCACTGTCTTTTAACTGATTTAAATGCGGAAACTGGGCTTATTCATCAGACTTGTGTATGACTGAGCAATGACTTGACTTGACTTGCTTGACTCTCACCACAGTGACTTGGGACTTGCTTGATACTTGTAGGTCAAGACTTGAGACTTGCTCATGACTTGCACATGTAGGACTTACTCCCACCTCTGATACATACAGTATGATGGCTTGAACTAGTGGGAGAAATGGCACTGTTTGTCTGTAGCCAATGCCTTGAACCTCGGCAAAAATGGCATTATAAGCATTAGAAAGTCAAGGTTAACTTGCGGTCTGCAATGCGTGTCACGTTCGCGCACACCAGTAAATATATATCGAACCCACAACCTTCTGGTTGAAAGACGGCCGCACTCCCTCGCAGCCACAGTCGCCCTTGGTCGAGTCGTTTGTTTACGTTAGCAAGCCTCGCTAACACTCAGAGCTAACCTGTACTGTAGAGCACGTATTTAAAAAGCAGGAAATAAAAAAGGAACTCACCATGTGATAAACCCGCTCCATACTGTTTCAGAAATAATCTTTGATGTGGTTTAGAACAGGATGGCGTTTTCTTACAGCAGAATTTATCTTTATCTCTATCTAGAATTCTGATCAGGCATTAGCTCCGCCTCCTCTTTCTTTCAAGCTAAGGACCCAAAATCCGCGTTTCTCTAACAGGGCTGAAAAGAGGGTATGAGCAGTATGAGGCATGGCTACAATGGGTGATCTGTTTGGTATTTTAAGCAAAAGACTTCACAGACATGTTTTGTATAGGTATGGCCCTACAATATATTTTCCAATATAGCATAATAGGTCCACTTTAATTTTTATTTTTTTTAATGGGAGACAGGGTTCGGCTAGGATTGATTTGCAGTTCGGTCCGGATCCGGAACTTGGTCCGGAGTTTGAGAAGCCCTGCTTTATAGGGATCTGCAGATACATTTTTAGTCTTCTCAAGCACCAACTATCAAATATGTCACCTGATTGTTTGTACTTGACAATCACCTTCACTGAATTTTACTGAAATTAAAGAAAGCCCTCAGGATTACAAAAGACCCCCATCACCCCAGCCACAAACTGTTCTGTCTGCTGCCGTCTGTCAGGCGATACCGCAGTATCAGGACTAAAACCACTAGACTCAGGGACAGTTTCATCCCACAAGACTGTTAAACACCTGAACTTTTGAAACAATATCCACAACATTAATCTGGCTGCAATTTACAAATTATTTATCTAATATATCATATTCCAATCACTTGTATATTATATCTTATTGCACTATTTCACTATTTTACTATTTTTCTTTTTTATTTACCTGTTTTATTGCGTTGCACTGTTGGGGGAGCCTGTGACCTAAGATTTTCATCGTCATAACTACACTGTAGCTATGTACGCATGACCAATAAAAGCCTTGAATCTTGAGTAGAATTACAAAGTAACAATAAATTGCATGTTTTACATGCTGCTGTAACAAAAATATTTCCCAACTTGGGATCAATAAAGTATATCTAATCTTATCATATCTTATCTTAAGATGATCAATGGCTACTGTCATATTTGCAAAATGTGCCTCTGAACCTTGACAAGTGCATTTTTCAAGGCTTATCAATCAACAACAGGAGGGGTCACAGACATAAGACCAGCCATTAAATACAACTCTTCTGACCTGAGCTGTCATGTTAATGCTTCCCATTATGGACACAAGCATTTTCACCCATTTATAGATGATATTTTTAAAATGTGATAACACCAATGTGTTTCCCATCCCCTAAACAACCAGGCGTATTCACAGTTTAATACTGGCAACTTCTAATGATGGGAAATACGAAAACATCTTTTAAAACTACAATTCCCAGTAGAGACGCACCATAGGACATGTTGCGAAACACACATGTGTAGTTCTGGGGGGTGGACCCGTTCGAATCCAGTTTTGGATAGTCTGCCGTGGCTTCATTCCATTTCAAAGAGCTGTTTGATGCTCGGCGTAACCTTGGCACACTGCCACTCCAACATCCAATCACAGAGCTTGAGGACTAATCACGGGGTTTGTCAAGCAAAGTGGCTGGTGTAGTCCCAAACGATAGCTGAGGATTATGGGTAGTGTAGTGTCTTCTGCCATCCTAAACTCAGAAAAAATATTTTTTTCTCTGAATCAAAGGGGGAAAATACAAAAGCATTACACAATTTAAACCAATCAATGTTGTCTAATTAACAAGGATAATCTGGTGTTTTTGAGTTGATGAGTAGTGCAGATATCACTGT
This sequence comes from Harpagifer antarcticus, assembly GCA_902827135.1. Classification (NCBI taxonomy): domain Eukaryota; kingdom Metazoa; phylum Chordata; class Actinopteri; order Perciformes; family Harpagiferidae; genus Harpagifer; species Harpagifer antarcticus. The sequence goes on from CADEHL010001125.1 coordinate 276,774, forward strand.
AAAATCAGTAAGGAGAATACTTACCTCCGGGTGTAAAATTCTCCGTTATCCAATGGGAATGCACGCTCACATTACTTTTAACTGCCGCCGGCATGGACGGATGCGGTGCTTCCCTGAGCGTCAAATAACGCAGCCGATGGGAATACATTGCAATTAGTTGAAAGCTCTTTGCGTCTGTTTATGAAGCTGAAGGAGCCTCGATGCGTCACAACTGGACGCTAAAGGACCCTAACCAAGCGTCGCTATTGGACTATCAGGGAGTGAGAAGAAAGACTGAAATACAAGGTTAAACAACATTGTTCGGCCTGAATAATACGAAGCGACTTCAGGGAGAATAAATCGTTTTTCAATCACATTTGTGTTTTAAAATATTAAATTAGGTATAGACATTACGTGAATCTGTTTCCTTATTGTTAGATATTTAGCTTTTTCAAAAATGTTGACAGAGGAAAGAAGACCGCCTAAACTGAAAATCCTTACATCTCAGAAACAGGCCATTGATGTAGTTAGGTAAAGCTGTGCCCATCCTGCTGTAACGGAGACAGAGCTGGAGCTGTCCAGCTGTCCTTTAACTGATAAAACAAGGAGACATGGCATGCTTTGGGTCGTCTGGATGGAGTCTGATTGCCTGACCCTCTCCCCGGTCCAATCCACTATCAGGTTTGGTGGTGCCACTCTGTAACCACTTGCACAGACCCATACACACATGTGCACTTACTCACACACACCCTTACACACAGTAAGAGAGAAGCTCTGTCACACTCTAGTGCATACGTTCCCCGCAAAATATTACTTAAAGCAGATTTGCACTCACTTTGGGTGCACAGTAAGATATTAACATATGCTGAAAAAAGTCCAACGTGGACATCCAC